>JAWZYV010020022.1:0-64465 GCA_038373885.1 Cheiracanthium punctorium | reverse complement strand
CAAAATCTCAAAATGTAATCAAAATATTTTAAAAATTCAAAGCCTATAAATTAAGATTAGCAACTACCTATCATATCACTAAATTTCGTATCATTCGTATTAGTCGGTATTACGTGATGTTTGAAGAAATATAAACGCATTTTGAGAGAATTTTCACAAAATCTCAAAATCTAATAAAAATGTTTAAAAAATTGGACTCCTATAGTTTATGTTGAGCAACCATCTATTGTGTGACCAAATTTCATATCATTCGCTTTAGTCGTTATTACGTAATGCGGGAACAAAGATTCACTCAGTTTTAAACGATTTTCACAAAATCTCGAAATCTGATCGATTTTTTTTAATTAGATGCTTATAGTTTAAGTTGAGTGACCACCTATCATGACACCCAATTTCATATCATTCGCTACAGTCGTTTTTACGTGATGCTTGAACACAAATTTACGCAGTTTGAAACGATTTTCTCAAAATCTCAAAATCCAATGAGGATTTTTTAAAAATTGGACGCCTATGTTTTAAGTTGAGTGAATACCTATCATGACACCCAATTTCATATCATTCGCTTCAGTCGTTTTTGCGTGATGCTTGAACACAAATTTACGCAGTTTGAAACGATTTTCGCAAAATCTGAAAATCTAATCAAGATTTTTTAAAAATTCGACGCCTATTTTTTAAGTTGAGTGACCACCTATCATGACACAAAATTTCATATCATTCGCTTCAGTCGTTTTTACGTGATGCTTAAACAAAAAAAGCGTCACGGACAGAATGACAGAATGACAGACAGACAAACTTTTTTTTGAGGGTCGCATCGGAATCCCGGGTACTTGAAACGGATAGAAATTGTAAAATTTTTGAATTCCAAGAAATGTACAGACAAAAGTCTAATTTTATTTATATAGATATCATAAAGTAAGCGTTAAGTGTGGTGAATGGGGATGAAAATATTGCAGTAACTGATTAATTTTTTTGCAATAAGTGATCCATCACAGACTCTGATATGCGTAAATAAAATAATTATACTGGAAAAGTAAAGTATTTCTTAATCGAAGCGTTTAGAATGATTTTTCCATTCCCCTTTTCTCCAGAAAATGTTGTTTGGAGGTCTTCCTACATAGTGGGCGTATATAAGGGAGGAGTCTACGAGGTATGGGCATCGCCCATAAAAAAATCATTAACATGACTTTGATTTCTTTATGGGAACAGCGAGTTTTGATAGGTATTTTAATAAAAAGTATCTGAATAAACTGACGTTTTCTTTTGAAAACGGGAATTTTTAGTCTTTTTAAACCATAAAAATTATAAATAATGCCAGAAGGCGGATCTACTGGGTGGGGAGTTAGTGGTCAACTCCCATGTCAGATTTGAATATGCGTTAGATAAAAATTAGTTTCAAAATATACAGTCAACGGATATTTTTATCATCGTCCTCAAACAATTCTGTGCGATACGTGCAAGGTGTAATGATGTTGTGTTAATAATAATTTATTTAAGTGTAATAGTGCAGTTTCTAAAACATACATTCTAAAATTTGAAATACTTGACATAGTTAATTTTTTTGTATTTGTGTACCAAAATTCTTTTTTCTTTTTTTCTTTCCCGAACTACAGCGATAAGCTGAAAGTAGCTGTCATTCAGTTGCCTTTAAACAGGTTTAATTTCTATCCAAAAAAGTGCAAGAGCCTATTTTTTTGTATTGCAATTTACAAAATTAATTTACCTAATTTAAGGTATTATCAAGTGAATTTTTGTTACCTCTGTATTAGTTTGCGATGTAATAAAATTAATATCAACAGAAACAATTACGATGGTAATTAAAATTTTAAATTTAGTGTAAAATTTCACCGAGAAAAAAGAAGTAGTGGAGCTGAGCTCCCATGCAAATTAAGCACTTCCTTTAAGTACATGCAAGTATTTAGCACCCACGAAAACTTTTCTGTGGGTGCTTGAGATCTGACATACTACATAAAAAACCGTCCCTCACTAAAATTTTATTTTCGAATAATGCAGTTGCAAAGCACTCGTCGTCATCAGTGGCGTGACTATACCGTTAGGGCCCGTAATGAATTCATTGGATAGGGTCCTTCCTCATTGTACAGAATCTCAACCAACATGTTGCAGTTCACTTTTTCTAGCTTTCTATTTGGGAAAGGCTCCCCTTCCGGCTGGGGGACCGTGACTTTTGCCGTTCTACCGCCCTATAGTTACGCCAGTGATTGTCTCATCGAAGTTCCTCATGCGCATCTGAATTATATAGGACATGGGTGCTCATATAAGGAAGTAGGGGGGGGGCTCGGGTCCCTTCCTCTAGCCGTCGATATAGTGAACATTTTTAAGCTACATATTAGCTAACCTTTCTTTCACTATTTCAGTACTAAAGTGTTTGAAAGCGCGATTGCCGATGACCTTACAATGCAAGAAATAACCCCTCCCCCCTCCCTCCACGTCTTAAAGTACTCATATGGACGTCCAAGCCGCAGCACCCACATACATTTGGCTTCATTAAAGATTTTCTTTTAAACTTTTAAAATATCACACAACTAATAAGCAAATAAAGCATTTTAGTACTGAAATAATGCAAAAAGTTCAGTATGCTTTATAAATATTCATATTACGTAATGGCATCGTTGGGGCGGGGGGGGGAACCCTCCTTGAGTGTACATCACTGTGTTGGGTTATTAAACGATTGCTGATGCTCAGCATCCAACGTAATTTTTTTACAAGCCTGATGCACCCACATAAACGCTTTTCCTAGCCCTTTCTGCGAACTTCAAAGTATGACTTGGCACTAAAATTTCTGTGGGTGCTCCGCACCCACAGAATTTTTTCAGTGGGTGCCTGAAGCCCCGGAGACACCACGTAGTCGGTCGGCGCCACTGCAGATGAGGAAGTCTACAAGGTATAGACTTCGCTCACAAAAATAAAAATAAAAAATAAAAATAAAAACTCCTCAAAAAAAACCCCATCAACTTTGCTTTCGTGAATCATTTTGTGATTTCTTAGAAAGCAATGAGTTTTGATATGTATTAAGAACATTTTTTATCTGAATAAATAGACGTTATGTCTTGTAGAAGGGAATTAATACTCTTTTTAGCCATTAAAATTATAAATAATTCGAGAAGGCGGATCTACGGATTGGGGGCGTTAAGGGTCTCCTCCCACATTGTATTTGAATATGCGCTAGATGAAAATGAACTTCACAAAACCCAGTCAACTGATATATTTATCACCTTTCTCATAAATTTTTAGTAACCCTCTTCACTCATGGTCAAAATAATTCTATATGATACGTGTAAAGTATAATTATGTTGTGCTAATAATAGTTTATTTAATGGCTACGAACGTAATCCTGGTTTATGCATCAATGTAATTGTAACAGGCTCGAATTTATTCCAGGCCGAAAATCAATAATAAAATCTTAGGAAAACATTCAATGGATTGGGTGCATCGATATACTGCAAAAAAAAAATTCTCACTTTTTTTTTTCTTTGAGTAGATAATCCACGGATAATTCTCTAAAAATCACGTTACTAAGAGCCTGCACAAGAAAAAAAAAAAAAAAAAAAACTATTTACAAAATCTACAATGTCCCCTGTTAAAGAGCCTTCCCTTAGATGAAATAAATTGTGTTAAAATGCGAAAGGTTAGGTGGTTGAGTATTTCCTAAAATGTAAAAACCTTAGAGAAATTCTGAAACGCATACTATTATGAAAAAAATCCAACAAAGGGTTTTTTAGCAGTTTTCCGCATTCCCAAATAATACTTTACTTTCTGATACTCAACTATTTCTCGAAAATTTAACCCTAGGGGCGGAGTACAGTTGGTTACGCCTACGTTACCAACTGTTCTAGAGGCTCGTGTTTGAAAAAGTGTAAGACTGTCACGGTGACGGGCGTCGGCAGAAAATTCTCCAGTAGCAGGGGCCACACATTTTCCAGGTGGTTGGGTGGGGGCAGCAAAGATTACTTTTTCATATCGTTACTATATTAGAAAGCGCAAATAACAAGGGATATATATATATATGTAATGTATAAAAAGGTAATTTGGGTTTTACTAGTTTGGTATTGTTCAAGCGGTACTTTTACTGTAAGTTTACTTTCCTGTCCTACTGCACGCGCGCTCTGAGCTATGTTTATTTATTTGTTATTGTCAAACATCAGGCGTCGATTCTGAGTTCTTTAGATGTACACGTGTCCCACGCCTTGTGTCCCGATGCGGGTCATGTTGTAATGTGTGTGTTCGATCAGAGATAAGAGAGAGGAGGAGTTGTGTCTTCGCAGACCACGTGGTGTGGTAAGCGTAAATACTCCGCACATCGAAATCGGGGACTTCTGCACTGGAACTGTTTCATGAGTCCACGCTGATTCTTGTACCGTCTCCCTCCCTCTTCTCATTCTAAATTGTAACTTAATTGTAATGTTCAATAAACATATTACTGCCTTAACTCTGAAGCTTACTTGAAATATCTGACGTCTCATATATAAATATATATATATTCCCCCCCCCCGTTAATACATGTTGCTTTGAAAAAGCCACTATAAAAGAAAGAACTTTATCTTTTCAAAATTATAATGCATCAGAAACTTCAATAACTAAATAGTAATCAATAAAAGAATCTGTTTCTTTTTTTAACCCAGAAATTTAAAATAGTCTTTTGTAAAATGACATAATACTCATTTTTCCTCAAGCAATCCGACTTACACTAGGGTACCTCTTGTCAAAACCTGACCTCATGGACAGGTTTATAATAAACTCAACAGAATTACAAACATTTTTTAAAGAAGTAAGAGTAGTAGTAGTTCTTCTGACAAGTTCAATTCCAATTAAAAATTAAAATTTTAAAAACAATCAATTTACGAGGCTTTGTTGAATATTGATGAAATTGGGATTTTTTTTCGATTTTAACCTTACATGACAAAATATGGTGTAGAAGCAAACGTCACGTTATACACTTTTAAAGTTATTGAGTTATTTTTATCACAGTGTTCGTCTTTTTAAGGACAATTGGTCTGTAACACTGGTTTGGATCATACTGATTATATCAAACCAGGAAGAAAAGAGCTTAGAATTTTGATGATTAGCGTTTTTGTGCCAAAACACAACCTAGTATAGCAACGTTTTTGTACCAAAACTCACAACCTAATTCAGCCAATCAGGGAGGCTTACAAAGGATCATCGATTTTAATTTTTTTTTTTTAATTTTTTTTTTTTACATCTGTCGATACGTTTTTATTGAAACTAAGAAACCTTGACAATAAATGCTTTTTGCGTGTCCATTTTACAGTTTATCAACTTCCAAAATAATAAAATGAAAATTGATGTTTAGATTTTTATATTTTAGGTTCTTTTCGTTTTAAATGGATAACTGTTTTGGTTTATAACTATCGTTACCTATAAAAGTTTCCTACAAAACTTACATTTTTCATTCTAAAATTTAAATTCTAGATTTATAAAAATTATTACAGGTTTAGGACTATGTGGAAGTAGTTCTTATGGCAAGAAATATAACAAACTAAAAGATTATGCCATTATATCATGTTTGCTAATTCAAATCAGTTTTTTTTTTCTATATTTCTAAGAACTTGAAAAATGAAGAATGCGATTTTTGCATCCATACCCTTTAAGCAGACCGGTCCTACGCACTTTTCTAAGTGGTACGATGTACAAAAAATACGCCCCCTCCTATCAGACATTTAGCAAGAAAAATTATCAGAGGAATAAGTCGAGAATTTCAATAATATATCGACACTCAAATATACAAACGAATGAATATTACACAGATGGTTGGCGCCCCATAGAGATGGCACCCAGTGCGGTCTCACTGTTCGCTTCACCCTGGGACTGGCTCTGTCTTTCAGTAAGAGATTTAAGGGATGGATTTATTGTATACTTTAAAATAATAATAAATAAATAATTAAATCCAATTTGAGAATATTCGTGATATTTTTCACTCTTCTGAATGCAGATGTAGTTAAAAAAAAAAAATGTAACTAAAGCAAATAACGTTAAATTTGTCAAAATATAACCTACAGCATTAAAAAAAGAAATGAAGGGGGGTAAAAAAGGAGACGAATTTCAAAATTAGTAGCAAAATTTGTGACTTTATTTATTGTTAAAAAATATGTGTAAGTTATTGTTAAAAAATATGTATAAGTTAGATTAAATGTGTTTAATGCTCACCTAAAATTTTAATAAAGGAATGTCGCAGAGTCTTAGTCTCTTACTATCGTCTAACCTGGATGAAAATTTTCGGCTCACAAAATGAGCACGCCTGCTCAGTAAGACAACTGGGAACTTTGTGATTTACAGCGGAGATTGGAGAAAAAAAGGGACCGTCTATTTAGTTACAAGTGTCTCTTGATGTAGAGAACATAAAGGTACCACAAGATGAGCAGGCATGCGCAGTGATTCAAAAGCTTTAAACAGGGCAAAATTTGTGTACGCCAGTTATATAATAAAAATCTG
Organism: Cheiracanthium punctorium; assembly: GCA_038373885.1. Taxonomy (NCBI): domain Eukaryota; kingdom Metazoa; phylum Arthropoda; class Arachnida; order Araneae; family Cheiracanthiidae; genus Cheiracanthium; species Cheiracanthium punctorium. Next base: position 58,000 of record JAWZYV010020022.1, on the reverse strand, counting down.
AGAGTAAACATTGTATGTAGCTATGTAGGTAGGTAAGTTTGTGACCACCGATGTTCTTGCGCGCGTCTCTCGATCGCATTGCGCCGAGACGGTAGGTCGCAGACCTACCGAATTTTGCATACGGCTTCACTAGGACATATACTAACACGCCTCGGAGCGATTTTTTCGAAATTCGAATTAGAAAATGTTTTTATGTTTCTTCCGATTTTTAGCGATTTCTCTTGCATAATACGTAATAACGCCGGTCATTGCACTCGCAGTAAAACGATGTTTGCATCATCGGATAGAGGAAAAAATTTTCTTTCGAAAACAGTTTGTTTCGACTATGTAACATATTTTGCCGATTTTTGGGAATTTTTAAAAATAATTTCTCTTTTGACGACGTTTGCGTAAAATAATTTTAAAACTGTTGCATCTTAAATTCTATCTGTCATAACTTTTTTATATTTCACACAAAAGACGGAGCATACATTTCGCCCACTTTTAAAAGAAGAACGGAAGAAAAATATAAATTAGGAGTTTTTTTACGAATTTTTATGTAAAGAAGGATTTTGAATTCAATAACAGCTGCTTCAAGATTTCGTTTGATATTAAGCTTGCAAATTTAGCTGTCATGGTAATTAAAACTGAATAGCTGCCAGTTGGAAAAAAAAATAAAATTTCTTTAAAATAATTGAATTTTGCATGCGAAATCTACGTCATTTTGATGTAACGAGTTTAAAACCCCTTTCGAAACTCAATCAGAATAACGGAGTCACAAGCAAAACATATGGCACGTACGAAATAATTCCATGTTTTATTTTACGTTGCCAGAGAAAGAATTAAATGCTGTTTTTTCAACAATAAATTATCCAGCATTATTTCCGATTGAGTTTTTAAACGGGACACGTTTTCGAATCGCGAGAAATATTTTGCGGTGCTAAATATGTCAATCTGACAAGAATTATGCATAAAAATGTATGGAGAGCTCTTTTAATGACAACGATAAAGTGAAAGGATTATCGTTTTTGCTAATGCCTAAATTGTAAAGAATCGCCGAACAGTAAAAGACTACATTCGTAGCAAATATCTTAACCGTTTCTTTAAATTAAGCATTAAAGAGGAAAAAACGAAAATATATAGTATTGGTATCAGTAAAAGATAGTATAAGTAATAGTAGATATACTAGGCTGTCATAGTTAGTAGACGTACTGATCAAAGCACAATATACCGCATTAATAAATATCTCGTGAAACTAAAAGTGTTATATTCGTTTTTCAACAGCCGTCTTACAGCACAACCAACTAAGCGTTAAATAATTCTACGTCGCGTTAATATATCCCGCGGTAGTTTCAACAAAAAAGACTGTACCTGAACATTTTTTTTTCTTTCTTGGAGAATCTGTTCCGTCACAAGTAGTTATGATCACATTTTAGGAAAATGTTCTTTCTTGCCTTGAAAAGAGCTGGTACACAGCTATTTAATTATAAAATAAAACGGTTCTCCACATCATGTTGTATCTAAGGTATTAATGGTATAACTTAAACCTAAAAAAGAATATGATGTAGAAATGTGACATTTTCAAAGTTAGAAATTTTTGCTGTAAACCGTCAAGCTTTTCTTTTTCTAATCGCGAATGACGCCAACATAGTTTTTTTGTGTCATAATATTACAATGGTCTCAGGTCAGTACTTATACTAACTTAACGAATAACTAACGAGTAACTTTACGCCAAGAGTCTAATTATTTTGCTTATTTTTAGATTCCACAACACTGGAACCAATTCGAATTATACATGCAAGAAAAATTTTCGTTCCCTACCGTGCGGAGAACGGGTACGCAGCTAGTATATAATAAAATCCGAGAGTATACATTGTATGTAGCTATGTAGGTAGGTAAGTTTGTGACCACCGATCTTTCTGCGCACGCCTCTGGATCGCATTGTGCCGAGACGGTGGGTCGCAGACCTACCGAATTTTGCATACGGCTTCACTAGGACAGATCCTAACACGCCTCGGAGCGATTTTTTCGAAATTCGAATTAGAAAATGTTTTATGTTTTGTCCGATTTTTAGCGATTTTTCTCGCTTAATACGTAATAATGCCGATAATTACACTCGCAAGAAAACGAAATTTACATCATCGGATAGAGGAGAAAGTTTTCTTTTAAAAATTGTTTGTTCGGACTGTGTAATATAATTTTCAGATTTTTGGGAATTTTTCAAATAAAATTAAATATGACGCTGACTTTCGTAAAATATTTTTAAAACTGCTGCATCTTAAATTCTATCCGTCATAACTCTTTTATATTTTGTCAAATGACGGAGCATACATTTCGCCCTCTTTTAAAAGAAAAACCAGAGAAAAATATAAATTAGGAGATTTTTTACGAATTTTTAAGTAAAGAAGGATTTTCATTTCAATCGCAGCAGCTTAAAATTTTCGGCATGATATCTTGCGTTTTGGTTGTCTTGGAGACAGTAACAATGATTAAAATTGCCAGTTGAAAAAGAAAAAATTACTTTAAAATAACTGAGGTTTCGCATGTGAAAAGTGCGTGATTTTGATGTCATAAGTTTAAAACCTCTTTCGAAACTCAATCAGAATAACGGACCGGGGCCTTTGCTATTAGTAACGAGCCTGCGCGTGTATTTCGGTGAGTCATCCAAAGAGGCCTACGGATGCTCGCGTCTTTCCGTATACATCAAGCAATTTTTAAGCTTTCCGATGCTTTGAAACGTTATTAAATGTAGTTTTAAGTAGTGATTGTGTTACTAATTCAAGTACGAACTCATTAACAGTTTCTTTACTCTGATACACGCGGACATTAAAGTAAATAGATGCATGTAATTTGAAGGAAAAACAAAGTAGTGCTCACTCTCATGAGTCATTACTTTATCTTGAATTTTAATATACATGAAAAAATTAAGCTGACTTTTAGTATACATTAAAGTAAACGAATACACAAATGATACAGACATTTTTATGTATTTCTTTATACTGAATGTTTAAGTTTCACATTTTCAAAGCAGTTACAACCATTATTACTTTTAAAATAAATTTAACTAGTAGTTATTAAATTTTCATTTAACAAAATATATGACGAGGAGCTGAAATAGAATTTAAAATATTTGATATTTACAATTCACGTATACAAAATTTAAGTACTGATATACTATTTAATTTTTAATCTTTTGTAAGGCGTAGGTATCAGAAGAATGTTTGCTATAATTTTAAGTACAACCTGTGCACTGCAAGTCCTTGGTATTTACATGAAAAATAATGTAAATTAACTTAACGAGAAACATTTAGAATGAATTACAAAATAAAGGGTGTTCCATAAATAGTAGTACGAACTTAAAGGGGAGATAATATATCAAAAGGATTAAGAATAACGTAACAGTGTATGATAAAACACGTTTGTTAACTGTTTTTATTTTGGTTAGTTCAAATGAGTTTATTTATCGAAAATTTTATCATTCGAAATAAAAATTATTTATAATTTTCAGTGTCAGTTCCATATACTTTTTCTTCTCCAAAGAAAAAATGTAAATTTTAGAAAACCATACTAGGAAATACCACTAATATTCCAACACCTTTTTTTTTTAAGTTATTATTAACTGGCGATTGAAAACAAATGTTTTCGTCCCTGCATTGCTGTATATTAGGATTATAGCTTTAAAAAAAAAAAAAAAAAAAAAAAAACCTGCTCCCCGGACTTTGAATACAAATTAAGATAAACTAACAGCTCTAGGACTTGAAAAATTTCAAGATCCCTTTTCACAAGTTGCGCTAAACACTGTAGTAAACTAAAAACAAACGATCTCTGAATTAATTACTTTTTATTATAGCCATTATCTAAATGGAACTTTGAATTTTAGTATGATGAACGCTTATACAAAATATTAACTTCAATTTAAGTTCCTACATAAACATGTGCAAAAATTAATAACATATTTTACAGTACTTCTGCACTGAAACCAATATCACACATTTAGTTGCATTTATAATAAATGATAAATGACATTTTCAACTGAAAGATTTAAACAGATAAGAATGTCTAACTAGTATTACAACGCACGCTTATTTACTAGAATAATAAACTACCCAAGTTAAACGATTTCAGATTAAAATGATTTATAAATAACACATGAATATTAATTCACAAAACATGCTTTATATCCTATAAATTTGTAGAATTTCTAAATACAAGTGTACACTTACCTTTACATTCAGAACTTAAAGTTCGAATTCTACGATTGAATTCGTTGATTTATTTCCATAAAAAAGTGCAATCTTCAAAAAATTATTACCTACATCTAAAACACCTTGTCATTAAATCATTATGACAAAACTATAACAAAATTGTTTTTTAATTATAAAATAAATTAACGTTTATTATCCCAAATCGCATACAATCGAACAGCGCAAATTTAAATATTAGGCCTCAATGTTTCACTCATTTCTTCCGATGGCAACGAAGAAGCAGGCCCGGTTGCTAATAACGACGGCCCCGAACGGACTCACAAGCAAAACATACGCCACCACGCATGAAATAATTCTATATTTTACTTTAAGTTGCCAGATAAATAATTGGATGCTGTTTTTTCACCAGTGAATTAATTATCCAGCATTATTTCCGATTGAGATTTTAAACGGGTCACGTTTTCGAATAGCAGGAAATATATTGCGGTGTTAAAGAGGGCCTGATTATGACCAACAGGGGCCCCGGCATTGAATTTGGGGGCCCCCCGCATGTATGAAATTTGTTTTATTTTTCATAATTTTTTTTTTTGTAAAAAAAGAACAAAATTTGAAATGGGGGGACATTTCGAGCCGGTGGCCCTTGGGCAAAGTCCCGATTTCCCCATGAGATAACCGGGCCCTGATGCTAAATACACCAATCTGACAAGAACTACGCGTAAAAATTTATCGAGAGCTGATTTAGTGGTAACCGTAAACTGAAATGATTATCGTTTATGCTAATGCGTAAATTGCAAAGAATTACCAAAGAGTAAAAGCCTACATTCGTGGCAAATATCTAAACCGTTTCTTTAAATTAAGCATTAACGGTTGCAAAACGACAGTATATTGTATTGGTATCAGTAAAAGATAGTATAATTAATAGTAAGTAGATATGATAAGGCAATATTGATCAAACCACAATAAACCGCATTAATAAATATTTTGTGAAACTAAGTCTTCTATTCATTTTTTAACAGCCGTATTACATCACAGGTAACAAAACATTAAGTAATTCTACGTCGCGTTAATATATCACGCGGTAGTTTCAACAGAAAAGACTGTAACAGAACTTTCTTTTTTCTTAGAGATTCTATTTTGTCACAAGTAGTTATGATCACATTTTAGGAAAATGTTCTTCTCTTGCCATGCAAAGAGCGGGTACACAACTATTTAATTATAAAATAAAACGGTTCTCCACTTCATGTAGTATCTAAGGTATTAATGGCATAGCTTAAATCTAAAAAAGAGTATGATGTAGAAATGAGACATTTTGAAAATTAGGAATTTTCACTGAAAACCGTCACGCTTTTCTTTTCTGATCGTTAAACAATGAATCGTTACACAATGATCGTTTCTGATCGTTACAACAATGGTCACAGGTCAGTACTTATACTAACTTTACGAATAAGTAATGAGTAACTTACACAAAGAGTCAAATCATTTTGCTTATTTTTAGATTCCAAATCTCTGGAATCAATTCGAACTATACATGTAAGAAAAAGTTTCGTTCCCTACCGTGCGGAGAACGGGCACGCAGCTACTTCTTCAATAAAATCTGTTATTTAACTTTTAATTACTGGTGTCATACAGATGTTACAAATGTGCATTAATGCTATTTGAATGTTTTTGCCCATACTCCCGTATTTAAAATGATTCATTCTACAAAAGCTGAACAAAACATAAACTGTTCAATATTTACACGCTATATGCTTACACAGCAAATTTAACTTTATAAAGCACTTACAAAGAAAGCTATTTTTAAAAAAATGGATAAAGCAAATCATCTTACAAAAGATGAAAAGATTTATATCTATTCAGAAGCTCTATAGATTCTGAATGTAAGCGGATTTGAAAGCTGAATATTTTATTGCTTCTGGAACTCTCTCTTCAAGATGCTTTTCACATTAACGTAAAGGCTAAAACTGAGAAATAGTGTACCTGTTTTGGAGAATACGAACGCCTGGTGATAAGGAAAGTGCTAAATCCTTTTGGAGAAATTTATACCAATTTATTTGAGCATAATCCTCGAACTTTCAGGATCATAGAAATTCCTATAAATGTCGAACAAAAACGGGTAAACATTCTAATGAAGTGATAAATAATTTAGTAAAATGAGTAGTGTTTGTTATCTCAGAACTACGCTTCAATACAAGTGTAAGTGTGTTTGGTATTTATCCCCGATTTCTTATTTATGATCCAAGCCTTCGGGAAAATTGAGAGGGCATATCTAATAATATTAATCCGCCTGTAGTTTGAAAGAAAATATTAAAGAGTGTTTTCATCGGGGTAGAATAAATTTCTTCATTTAACCTTATTCTTTGCACAGTGTATGAATTGATATATTGCACTTTTCAACAATTTACAGTTGTAAGTCTGGTAGCGTGCCCTATGTGATACGCTTAGTAAAAATCAATGTAACCAATCGATGGGTTTTAATTATTTACTTCACCAGGGAACATCAAAGAATATATATAAACTATAACTAAGCAGCATTTTCGAAAAAAAAAAAATCTTGCCATGTACAGGGTTAAAAAAGATTAATGTGGACACCCTGTGGCTTCCTTGTACGCCTATTTGAACTACACTCATTTTTAATGCATTTTATTTAAACTTATTTCATTTAATACATAGATACGGTACTTAATATGCGCCCAAAAAAGTCCTTGATGTGAACACAAACTAAAAGTCAGGAGGTGGTGGATCAAGTGAGCAAGACGGCCAAGGAAACTTAAGAAAGGCCATCCTCGCCAGTATGATCAACAAACAATGCCAACACGCTAACTTTACTGCTATTACATACAATGCAATTTCGCTAACTTTATTGCTATTTTCATACATCACGTGTAAGCGTAATAGTTTTTAATGGGTAGTTTTTTGAGAATGATTTAATCTATCATAGTAATACAGTAGATCAACGTTCCTTTACAACTGACACAAATTTAGTTACATCTAAAAACGCGCAATTTAATCTAAACTCAAGCCTCACTATGGCACAATGGTTATGTCATTGAAAATGGTAGACGGCCGAAGTATAAAGGTCCTGGGTTCGGGTCCCATCGCGCGGCTGTCGATCTAACGGTCAGGAGTTTTGGTAGGTTTTCTCCAGATGTAACGCGAATACGCGTTAGAACCCCTTAGAAAGTCCTCCTACCAAGGCATCCCCACATCCTTGGCAGATCGCCCTTGCGTAGCGTTAACATAATCACACAAACAAATCAATCTAAACTCAAAATTTAATTCGATTTCACTTAAACAATAATGAAGTTACTTTAACTGCTCTATTATTCTTTTCTCTCTATTCTAAAAAAAAGTAAAGGCCGCTGGCGCTGTCAAAGCTTGTTGGCCTATCTCCTCCTAAACCGTGGAGATTTGAGTTTCGACTAAGGTGCCCACAGATTCGAAAAATTCAGAGGAACCTGCTAAGCTGACTTAAATTTCGAAAATCAAATTATTTTAGAAGATATTAATAAAAAACAGAAAAATAAACAGAATGGTTGCCAGATTTGGCATAAAATCATTCATTCCTTTGCAACAAAGCGTTTCCAAGTATCTAGAATCGCGTGAAATTTACAAACATGAGTTAGAATTACGCCCATTTTACGCCAAAATAAAAACTATATGAAATAAGTAACTCAAAATGTGTTACACAAAGTTGACAATTTTCAAATAGTAAGTTCGCTTAGACAACAAGAGTTTAGAATAAGCGATTATTCGTTTTTCCAAAACAGAATAACTAATATCTTGAAAATGAAAAATAATTAAAATGCAGATTATTTTAAAGCCGGTTCTCGTCCAGCTGAATTATTTGCTACCAGTAGAAATATTTGGCGGCGTTAACTATGCCATTATAGCAGTTATAGTACACTTTGGACATTTGCTAGCGCGACGAGATGGTATAATTCGCGGTGTTAAGTACGCCAATCTGCAAACGATTATGTAAATGAAAATAGGGACAATGGTTTTCCGGTAACCTTAAATGAACAGTAATTATAGGTTATGAGCATGTGTAAATCGCCAAATAATGAAAAGTCACCATGGGTGACAAGCTATCCTATCTGTTCCGTAGCTTTTATTAACTTTACATGTACGCAAGTCGCCAAATAATGAAAAATCGCCTTGGGTGGCAAATTCGCAAGGTGTCCAATAGGTTTTATATTATTAAAAATACAGCTGAAACAGATGTTCTGATTTCATTACGCTGTAGTTCCTAATTAATATAACTTTTGAATGGCAACATTAAATATCATTGTGTTTCTGAGGAGTGCAAATAAGTTTTCCATCAATTATACGCGGAGTCCGCACTCCAGGTGAAGTATAGCTCAGGACTCGTACAACACGGATTCCTATAACAAAATATCTTCCGTGTTATGAGGGGGAGGGGGTCTACTGTAGTGTAAAGTTTAAATTTTTATGTACCCATGAACTTGCAAGAACCAAGCAATGTGTAGCTCAGTAGCATTCTATCTGATCCAATCTTCGGGTTTTGTCTGTTGAAATTATGTCTTTTTTACGAATACGAATTATTAGGGGCCGGATGCCTCATACGAAAAGCGAGCGTAGCGAGTCTGGGGGCCTTGGCCCCTAGTATTCCCAAACAAAACAAAATTGATATATATTATTTACAAAATAATGCTATCCAACGGAAATAGTGTATTTCAAATGTATAGTTATTTTAGAGGAGCACTCAAAATAATTTCAATACTCTAGTCTCTGTACTTTCAGAGGCATCCACCCATTTCAAGCACTATGTCTATAATAAGAAACTATATAAAAGTTTATAATAACTTTTCGTTAATTGAATAGAAATAGCTCTTTTAGAGGGCTACACACACACACACACACACACACACACAAATAGATGTGTTGGACAGTGTTCCATAATCGGCACGTTGCCAGGGTTTACTGTTTCTTAATACAATCGTTTATACTTTTTCAATAATACACTTTAGTGGAAAATGTTCAGTACGGAATACAAAATACGCAAAAAAAGGTACCATTCCGAATGGAATATAAATAAACAAAAAAAAAAAAAAATAGTATTGAAAACAATAGAAAATCAAAAACGCGTTACCGGCGTAGAATTATATATATATATAAAAAAAAGATTTAAATGAGTTCGAGGTATTTAAAGGATACCCAACCCTTCTTTTGTGCAAATAAATCCCGCAAACATTCCTCTAATATTTTTTGTTCTTTCCGGGCACCACAACAGTTGGTTCAAATGGCGCTTCTCACTTTATTCTTTGTGGATGCCTTTCAGAGAAGCATCATCATTATTCACGCAGAAGTTGTTGAAAACACTGAGCAAAATCCTTTTAATGCTGGAGAATTTTTGAAAACTATTCTTCAAGCTTTAGACAAAAAAAAAAATATAAATAAATAAATAAATAAAAAAAATAAATATGTATACGTATACTATTACATGCAGGCGCGTGCACGCGCGCTGAGAAAGTAAATGACATCATTAAAGTCTGCTTAACCCTTTGAGGCGCAACCCTTTCCCAATGCTGAAAAAGGGCAGCCGTTGCCATCGCTCGTATTAACTACCAGCAAGATGGCGGACGATCGAAACGTTCTAGAGACCCTTTTTTGATGACAGCTGGCTGTGCCCGCGTACAAAAAAGGGTCTCTAGATCTGTGGCTCGTGATGAACGTTTCGATCGTCCGCCCTCTTGCTGGTAGTTAAGTCGAGCGATGGCAACGGCTGCCCTTTTTTCAGCATTGGGCAATCTATCCAGCTGTTCTCGCATTCTTCCATTTTTCAGCAGATGTCAGTGCTGTTAAAAATAATCGTGACCATTATTTTTACGGGAAATGGCGTGCTAAAAAGTAAAGGATTCTCTTGCAGCTATGTCACCCGCAACTATTTTTATAGAAATCAAATCTATTCTACGTGACTGGCAACAGTCAAAACGTCAGAGTTGGGTGTTCCCAAAGCGGGGACACTGCGCGTCAAAGGGTTAAAATATTTCAGAATTTCAAATTGCCGATGCATACTCCTTTCCAAGTAATCGCATATGATGAGCCCGTAATTATTTTCTTGCCTAATGTGAGACTTTTTCTTAAAAACTTAAAGAAAAGGGGGAAGAATAAATGGTTTTCAAGTCTTGACATTGTAGACGTAACTTATTTAAATCTCGTTATTGATGAAGGACATGTATGGTAATGAGAAGGCTTAAGATAATGAGTAAGGAAAGCGTTGAGTTTCCAGGGAAAATTCTCAGAAGATATTATTTTCAGGGGAGCATGCGCAGATACTATTCGGCTGAAAAAAAAAAGAGGATATCTTTAGACATTTTGTTTTCCTTTTTTTTTGGAGTACTAAATATTACAAAGAAGAAGTTTATTTAGTGATCTGATGACGAAATTTATAATTTTCAGATGTTTGGAGTGCTACCTTAACGTCTTAGAAAATAAAATGTGCGTTATATTGTGATTTTTTTAAGTTCCGTCATAAAACATGATACGTTATCGCAGTTTGTCTTCATTTTAAGATTGAGTCCTGAAAAAAATCATGTGATTTTGTTGCATAAATACAAAAATAGTAATGGTACTTATTATTATAAAAAACACTTTAAAATTTTCAGAATGTCTTTTACAAGCTGTCCTACACACTGAAACAAGCGATGAGTCTGTCTGAGTCATAAAATTGTTAGAAAAATTTCTTAAAAAACGAAAAATATTGAGGATGTCAATGAAAAATGCTGTTTGAAAAATTTTGCTGTGAAAGTCCGTGTTTTAAGAATTCTTTCTTCTTCGAATATCATGAAAGGCACCGTTTTTAACTTATTTCAGTGTGTAGTGCAGCTTATAAAGAATCATCCAGAATTTTTCTCGAGTACCGGATTCAATTAGTTTATTTTGTGTACTAATTTTTTGACGTAATTTTGTTTCTTCGACATGTACGCATAAGAAAAACGAAAACGGTTTTGAAAAGCCCTGTCTGTTTGCCGAGTTATGTAGGCAATCAAAGTGTTTATGCGTCGAAGTACATTATGTGATATGAAATAGTAGGAAATTTAAAGAATGTCTTTCATAAAAATAACAAACTTTCAATGTAATGTACTGAAAGAAAACCGCACGAATGATTTAAACTACTTATTGGAAAGGGGGGGGGTGATTCTTTAGAGGTTAAAGGCCTGTCCTCCTCCACACTCTCAAAAGTTATTTCTTCAATTCACGGAAATTTTGCAGCAATCAGTGCTGCCGGAATATTTCCGTTAATTGACGAATATCAGTTTCTCTTTTTCTCCTGTCAATTGAAGAAACTTCTTTAACGAAATTTTTTCCTCTTAAGATTTCGGGAAGAAGAATTCACGGAAATATTACGTTTCCAAGAAGTACGGAAATTATACGCTAATTTATCCCTCATTTTTCAACGAATAAATACGAATTATTTTGAAAGTGTACTCTATTCGCTTAAGCATACGGTGGTGGGTTCGACTTCCACTCTGCTTGTTCAATTTCCTTTCTGTGTGCTAGTCTAATGTTTCATAGCACTGTCCACTTTCTTCGACAGGTATTTAAAAGCGGGTTTTTGAAAACAAGCAAACGGATCCAAAAATAAATGTTCCCATCAGTAGACAGTTCTTGATGCATTTTGGGATATTTTTCTGACTAAGTACGTTGTGACGGTTTGTGGTACATAGAGACAGGTGGTTTGAGGAAAAAAAGGATTTACTGTTGTAAAAAGAAAAATCTTTAAAGTACGAAGTAATAATCACACAAACTGCGTTTAACACAAATGAATAGTGTTCATGCAACAGTAAAATGTAGAAATCCTACCTCTGTTGGACTTCAGATTGGTTGGCTTATGGTCAGATCGATTCATTTATGGGAAGATTGTTGGTAGGTCCTTTTCAAGATTGTTTCGTTTTGGGGAAATTCTTTTATGGAAATCATTTAAAAGTGTTTAATTTTTCAAAAATCTGATTCTCGAGTACTTTTATGAGCTCCCGTACATCTGTTTGCACTTCATTGCTTTGCGAAATGAAGTAGCTTTTCTGAATTCGAGTTATTTTTAAACTCAAATGTATTCCTTGTATTCGTAAGCTCATCAACTCGTGCCCCTAATTTTCATGCAAAAGCTGGATAAAACTGGAACAGGTGTGATTAGTGATTTTTAGTGACTTGCGAGTTTAAAAAGGACTTAAGTTTGTTCTATTTCGTTGCCTAGATAATGCGTTTGTTTATCACAAAATGTTCTTTTAGAACGAAAGGTTCAGGAATTGTAAACAATCGAAAACTTAACTTGCTGCTGTCTCAGTTGATTTATCTTTTCCAGTAACTGCGCTCAATTGACTTTAAGGCTGGGATGAAGACTCTCTAATGACGGCCAATAAACCAGTTTATTGACCGATTTCAACTTTATTATTGGCTTAAAAACTGGAAAAGGTCAATGAAACTGGTTTGTTGACCACATCAGAGAGTCTGCATCTCAGCCTAAGATCAAAGCTCTGAGTGAAAAACTGAGCCTTTAAGAATAACTAAAACTAGTTGTACCAGTGACACTTGCTGAGCATTTACGAATGCTCCTCTGTTTGCATTTGATCATTTTTTTTTTTTTAAGAATTCGAGCACATTTTTAAACGCGACACAAGCGATTTGTGCAGTTGTGAGTGATTTCGCAGGAGATTAAAAATTATCTTAAGGTTATGATCGGCAATGATCATTGCTCGCCCCATTTGAATAAAAGTAAGTTGAATTTGTCAATTAAACTTTGCTGAAGGTTTACTTCGGGTGCATTGAAAGCAGTAAATATAATGGGCTGAAAGGGAAGGGGGTGAGCCTTCAAATCCCTATATGTATTAGATTTTATGTGAAATTTTACTGATTCATTTATGGGTTTATCGTTTAAAAGAGTGTATAGTATACAGCTTATGATAAAACACATACACTTTCTTCTAATCTCTAAAGTAATTTATGTACTTTTCTTCCTTGAAAAGAGTCATGCAATTTTTTAAAAGAGCCTGCCCAGTTAAAGAAATTTAAAAATACGAAGAAAAACGTACTTGCACGTACTTCGTACTAGATCAGATCTAGAAACCCTTTTTTTGACGCCGTTGGCTGCGCCGCACAGCCAGCGGCGTAAAAAAAAAAGGGTATCTAGATCTGTGGCACGCGATGAACGTCTCGATCGTCCGCCATCTTGCTGGTAGTTAAGTCGAGCGATGGCAACGGCTGCCCTTTTTTCAGCATTGGGCAATCTATCCAGCTGTTTTCTCATTCTTCCATTTTTTAGCAGATGTCAGTGCTGTTAAAAAGAATCGTGACCATTTTATTACGCGAAATGACGTGCTAAAAAGTAAAGGATTCTCGTGGAGCTATGTCACCCGCAACTATTTTTATAGAAATCAAATCTGTTCTTCGTGACTCAAAACGTCAGAGTTGGGTGTTCCCAGAGCGGGAACACTGCGTTTTAAAGGGTTAATGAACAACAGTCTCAATTTGAGTTCTTTTTACAAACAGTTTAGTTTAAAATTTTATGCCGCTTACTTGAAAATAATGGCTGTTTTTCATTAAGGAATATTGATAATAAATTGTAGCAACGCTACATTCTTTATGAATTACGTAGTTTATATTCATTAGATGATGTAGAGAGAGGCAGACTCTTCGAATGATATCAGATACTTTTTTTGGTCACATTTTAAAAAAGCGGAAGAGACCGATTTTAATGCGTTTTACAATTTTTTTTATTAGATACCAGCGTTTTTTAAATACAGTAATTAAAAAAAAATAGTTCAGATTTGAACTGTCGAATCAAATATGTACAATATGCATCAGTAATTTAAGAGAGTAATTAGCAAAAATTTTTTTGACCCCTTGATACCCCTAAGGGATATAAACGCTCATGCGTTTCAACAAAATTCAAAACAAAATTTCAACAATTTAAAAAAAAAATCCTTTTAGTAGGTTTTCATTAGCGACACCAAAAGAACCTACATATCCAGTTTAACGAAAACTAGTCCAGCTGTTTTTTTTATATCGGGAGTCTACTCTAAAAATCGAATTTTTATTATTTCCAAAATCTGATCATTGAAACTTCGCTACATCGTACAAACATCATACAAACCCATCGTACAACCTTCGTTCAGATACCATTTTAAAGCACATAAAAAATCAGGAAGAAAAGTCTAATGAACTATCCTTAAAAAATATTCGGATACAACGAATATTTTTTTAAAGGAAAACACGTTGGCGGCATTTGCAACATGAGAGGAGAGTTCTATACAAAATAGATAGCACTGCTCGCTCACCCCTGCCACCGTTTGCTTTAAGGATTGTCTGGTTGGTTTTTCTTTGTGCTCTGACAGAGCTGGAACAGCGAGCGTTGTGCTAGACTAGGAATAGAGTAATTTTTTTATTTTTTATTTTTTTATTATTACTAACAGTAAATTGAAAAGTTTCGGGGATGGGGGGGGGGGATGAAGTAGAAACTTATCAAACATTTTCAAGTTGAAATAAGCACTGAAATTCTTATTTAGTTTATTCATAAAAAATACACGAAAGACATTCCAACGAGCTTTTGTATCTCGCCAGCTTCACCGAGTCATCATAAAAAATATTTAAAAATAATTATTTATACAAAAATATAGATACAAAAAAAAATTAAGCATGTAACCAGACTTTCTAATTTTACTTTTTTCATTAAAGATCACAAAACGAATACATTGCTTTTCGTCTTTCTGAATTCCTGCTCTGGTATTCCAGAGTTGTTTTACTTCATTAAAATTTTATTTCATATTTTTTTTTCCAGCTCATTAATTCGGATGCGCGTAATACATATTTTTTTTAAATTTAATATTTTCTTGAAATTTAAGAGATAGAAGTTTTCTGGTGAGGGTGGATGAGGGAGAATCTTAAACAAAATAAAGCAGCTCTGCGAAAAGAAACAAGCTAGGCACATTTTAATCACAAGCACTTTTTGAAAATTTTAATTAACAAAGAACCTTTCTAGGAAGAGAAAAAAAAATTGAGAATAAATTTTCAAACAATGACGTATATTTTATTTGTTTATTTATATTTCTTTTAATTTTATTTTTTGGTCTGACATCTTCCAAGAGAATTTTTGTGTCTTGTAATTAATTAAGGGTGTGTGCTGAATTTATATTTTGAAAGTTAAAAAAATATAAATAAAATATATTTCATTTAAAAGAGTTTTTATCAAATATTTATCTCTTTTATCATATTTGTTTTTTGTCGTTTTCTTGTAAGAAACGTACACTAATCAAAGAACGAGAGCTTTTGCATTTACTTATGGAAATCGCTTTTAAAATATGCGTAAAAAATCTTATTAGAACCGATGCAGAACTAGTTGATAAATTTAACTGCGAAAATAAAATACACACTCAGGTCTCCTTGACAGCATTTTAAAGACTTTATATAGATTTTGAATCAATATATCTCTCTATTCTAAAAAAAAGTAAAGGGCTGCTGGGCGCTGTCAAAGTTTGTTGGCCTATCTCCTCCTAAACCGTGGGGATTTAAGTTTCGACTAAGGTGCTCACAGATTCGAAAAATTCCGAGGAACCTGATAAGCTGACTTAAATTTCGAAAATCGAATTATTTTAGAAGATATTAATAAAAAACTGAAAAAATAAACAGAATGGTTGCCAGATTTGGCATAAAATCATTCATTCCTTTGCACACAAAGCGTTTCCAAGTATGTAGTATCACGTGAAATTGCCGAACATGAAATAGAAATACACCCACTTTACGCCAAAATAAAAACTATATGAAATAAGTAACTCAAAATGTGTTACTAATTTGAAAATTTTCAACTTGTGTAAGTTCGCTTAGACAACAGGAGTTTATAATGAGCGATTATTCGTTTTTCCAAAACAGAATAACTAATATCTTGAAAATGAAAAATAATTAAAATGCAGATTATTTTAAAGTCGGTTCGGTCCAGCTGGATTATTTGCTACCAGTAGAAATATTTGGCGGAGTTAACTATGCCATTATAGCAGTTACAGTACATTTTGGATATTTGCTAGCGCGACGAGATGGTATAATTCGTGGTGTTAAGTACGCTAATCTGCAATCGATTATGTAAATGAAAATATAGATAACGGTTTTCCGATAAAATTAAATGAACAGTAATTATAGGTTGTGGAGCATGCGTCAATCGCCAAATAATGAAAAGTCGCCATGGGTGGCAAGCTATCCTATCTGTTCCGTAGCTTTTATTAACTTTACATGTACTCAAGTCGCCAAATAATGAAAAATCGCCATGGGTGGCAAATTCGCAAGGTGTCCAATAGGTTTTGCATTATTAAAAATACAGCTGAAACAGATCTTCTGATTTTATTTTACGCTTTAGCTCCTAATTAATATAACTTTTGAATGGCAACATTAAATATCATTGTGTTTCTAAGGAGTGCAAATAATTTTTCAGCGATTATAAGCGGAGTCCGCACTCCAGGTGGAGTATAGCTCAGGACCCGTACAACACGGATTCCCATAACAAAATATCTTCCGTGTTATGAGGGGGATTCTGGTCTACTGTAGTGTGAAGTTTAAATTTTTATGTACCAATGAACATGCATGAACCAAGCAATGCGTAGCTCAGTAACATTCTATCTGATCCAATCTTCGGGTTTTGTCTGTTGAAATTATGTTATTATTTTTACGAATAAGCCTTATTAGGGGCGGAATGCCTCATACGAAAAGCGAGCGTAGCGAGTCTGGGGGCCTTGGCCCCTAGTTTAAAAAAAAAAAAAATGGTTTTCTGTGCATGCCGTCGAAACTCCTCAATTAATCACCCCAACATAATGGGGGTCGTCTCGCGACTAATCACCCCAACATAATGGGGGGCCTTCTACTCCCCATCCATGTAGGTTTTGGTTTGGAACATAAGGTGTTGGGTTCGAAGATATGGAGGTCAAAACACACGGCAACAATGTATTTCTAATGGTAAATCAATGTATACAGGATGTCCCAAAAAGGTGGTAACGGACTTCCATTCTTTATTAATTAGAGATACGCGGGAAATTTAAATTTAAAAAATGTTCAAAGTAGTGTAGGAAAAAAGATTACTTTCTTACCCTCTTGTTAATTTATTAAAAGTCACAATTCTTAGATTTGTATACGACCCCCGTACAAAAACATCCCCAGTTACTAAATTGTGCCCCGTACACGAATGCGGTGATGTACAAATTTTGAACTTTTCATCATGAAACGCCTCAGAGATATTTTTAAACGAAGATGATCAGGGGCTACATTAAGAAAATTTGCTCTCGTTAATTTTCAAAAAAGTGACAATTTTAAAAATTTGTAATGTCCCTCATGCAAAAAAAAATTCGTATTTAGTAAAATGTGCCCCATACATGAATGATGTGAAGTAGAAAATTTGAGAACTGTATCCTAAAAGGTGTCAGAGATATGAGGATTAATATAAGCTAACTTTTCAACGGCTCTCGAAAGGGGGGAGGGGAATCACGGTGGATGATTGTGTTTTAGCGGCCGTACAGAAGTTACGCGAGAAAATACTTTTTTTTTTTTGCTCTCTAGCAGCAAATGTTAACACTGAAGTTCTTGTATTCCTCTGACCATCATTTTTATAAGATATCGCTGAGGTGTTTTATGATGAATGCCTGAACGTTTATATATGTTACTTAATAAGTGTACAGGGCACATTTTGCTACCTGGGAGTTTTTTCTATTCAGGGACATAAAAGACCATTTTAGGACTAATTTAACTGAAAAATAACATTTTTAAAGCTCATAAAATTTATTTGTATTTGATGGGATTACCCTCCAGAAAGAAAGGACGTTTGAGGGTTCAAGCGGGGCCTTCGCAATTAGTAACGGGCCTGCGCGTGTATTTTGATGAGTCATCCAAAGAGGCCTACGGATTCTCGAGTCTTAACGTATACATCAGGCATTTCTTAAGCTTCCCAGTGCTTTCAAACGTTATTGAATGTAGTTTTAAGTAGTAATTGTGTTACTAATTCAAGTACGAACTCATGATTAATTTGTTTGCTATGATACATATTGACATAAAGAAAAATAGATGCATATAATTTGAAGGAAAAACAAAGTAGCGCTTACTCTCATGATTCACGATTGCTTATTTTAGTTTCACAAGTGGATATTTAATATACTTTAAAATAACTAAATACACAATGAGAAATACATTTTTATAATGAATATTTCATGAACGTAGTCGTATTTCCTACGTTATTTTAAACAATTCAACATTAATCTTTAACAAATGATGTATTAAAGCGCATTTCAGTGTTTTCGGGATATCCTGTATATCGGAGAAAATTGATAAAATACGCTCTATAGCGCGATCCCTGAATTAATTATTCTTTAATAAAGACATTTCATGTAGTATATATTATTTTTTTGTCGCTTTCTCAATCGAACTTTGGAATTGAGCAAGCATAATGAACGCTTGTACAAAATATTAACTACATTTGAAGTTTCTGTATAAACGGGCAAAATTCAATAATTTATAATTTACTGTATTTCTGCACTGTACCAGATGTAAGTCTTAATCACATAATCAAGGCATATATAACTGATAAGTAACATTTTCAACTGGCAAAATTAAATTGTCTAAATAGTATCACAACGTCATGCTTATTTACAAGAATAAAAACTACTCAAGTAATAGGATTTCTGATTAAAATAATTTATTTATAAATAACACATGAGTAATTATTCGCTAAACATGATTTACATACATATTTTTAGAATTTCTAAATACATTATAAGCGTTCACTTACCTTTACATTCAGAGATAAATGTTCGAATTTTAGGATAAATTTTCATGAAAGAAAATGGCGCAAGATTCACAAAACGATAACCTACATCTAATGTTCTTTAGTACGACAAAAGTATAAAATTTTTTTTTTAAATAATAAAATAATATAACATTTATAATACTTAGAATAATAAAATAGAATACAGTGACTGGGGAAAACAGGCCTCAATGATAAACTCATTTTTAGCGATGGGAACTGATAAGCAGGCCCGTTGTTTAGCGATTGCCCCCTGTTCAACAGACTCCTTCGCTCGTCCAAAGGCGTTTTACACAGGCATGTATTATGGGGTTGACTAAACAAGTTCGTTCCTTTGTTTTTTTGTCTCCTCAAATAGAAGTTAACCCTTTGAGGCGCAACCCTTTCCCAATGCTGAAAAAAAAGGCCGCCGTTGCCATCGCTCTACTTAACTACCGGCAAGATGGCGGACGATCGAAACGTTCATCGCGTGCCACAGGTCTAGAGACACTTTTTTTTGACGACAGCTGGCTGTGCGGCACAACCAGCTGTCGTCAAAAAAGGGTCTCTAGATCTGTGGCACGCGATGAACGTTTCGATCGTCCGCCATCTTGCCGGTAGTTAAGTCGAGCGATGGCAACGGCTGCCCTTTTTTCAGCATTGGGCAACCTATCCGGCTGTTCTCGCTTTCTTCCATTTTTCAGCAAATGTCAGTGCTGTTAAAAAGAATCGTGAGCATTTTTGTTACGGGAAAGGACGTGCTAAAAAGTAAAGGATTCTCGTGGAGCTATGTCACCCGCCACTATTTTTATAGAAATCCAATCTATTCTTCGTGACTGGCAACAGTCAAAACGTCAGAGTTTGGTGTTCCCAGAACGGGAACACTGCGCGTTAAAGCGTTAAAGCAATCAGACGATTTGAGGATTTGCAAAAATGTTTTTGAAAGTACCTAATAGCAACAGCCAAACCAACTCTTGTTCTGAATACACTTTAACGAAATCGTTTGACATTCACAATGTTATTTAACTGTCAAACATGGTGTACCCTACCCTACTAGAAATTTGCAACCCTGTTTGTAAAACACACTGTATAGACGTAATGTGTATATGAACTGAATACATTCAAATCTTTTTTTTCTTTCTTCTTATTGACATTACAAGCGGTCTACTGTTGGCTTGACCACTACAGATTGCCGAAGATGTAAATCATTTCATATAAAGAGGGCGCCTGTAAAGCAGAGAGTTGCTCCTTGTGGTTGATCTTCTAATTATGGACATGCTCTAGGTGAGAGGCTCAGCACCTGGATCGGCACACCCAAAAGTATCGGTCGAACATAAAGGGCATTGGATCCACGGCAGATTTTACGCACACCAGATCTTTTAGAGTACACGGTCCGGTGCAACTCGGTCGAAAGAGGAGTTCACCTTCCCAAGCACTGGACAGCGAAGCTGGTGCCGCTTCAGTTTCGGCGTTCTAAGGGACACAGATTTTTGCCACACTGGGCACACTTTCAAAACATAACTACTCACTCCTAAATTACAAAATAAGTATTCTTTAAAATAATCCATCAAAGGTATTGCTGCGGAATCACTCTGCTACTCCTGGGGTTCGTCGTTTTAAAGTCCAGTTGGTGTATAAAGTTCAAGTAAAAAGTCTCTTGTCAGGATGGAACACAAACTTTATTGCTTCTAGAACTTCGTAGAACAATCAGCTGTACACAATTCACAAGCACAATCTAGCAGTAATGTGCTTTTAACAGTTCGATTAGATCAGAAGCTCTCGCAAATGCTGTATTTCTCACACAAAATAGAACACTTTCACTGGCAAGAATTCAGTGAAAATATACGAGAAATAACACTGACAGTCTCTCAAGACTCAGCGATGAAGAATTTACACACAGCACTTAAATTCAAAGCTTCACAAACAGCGCGAAACACAGCTTCCTTCACAAAGCAAGCGTATTCACTATCTCAAAGCTTGATCAACACTGAACTGTCGGGGCAACGCGCTGGTTTATATAGAGGAGGCAGAAACTGTGGGAAGCTTCTAGAGGAGTATATTTCTTGAAGATTCTACATAAAGCGAGAATATTGATTACGTCATAGAAGAGAAATTTTAGGTTATTATGCGTTTTTAATGCAGGAAAAACAACTTCCAGGCCCCACTGGGAAAATCGCGCCAAATGACCAAAAAATCGCCAAGCTTGGCGACTTTTGGCGAAATATCGCCAAATTTGGCGCCAAAAATAAGTCCTCAAAAGTGAAGAGATCTAAGCTCTAGGACTAATATTTCTCGAGATTTCTAGAACCTCCATTAAAAAATAATGGCAAATCGAAACCACCATATCTCTGGTTCTAATTGGCCGATTTTGATGCAACAAAAAGAAAAATTTATCTATTTGAAGCGTAGAATACGAATTTTAAACTATTTTAAGCCCGAGAGCAGCGAGTTGCCCCGAAAATTCGTAACAGTATATACGCATATCAAAACATGTGTTGATATTTCCAAGACTAACAATTAGTTCCATTTTTTGAAAATTCCTCAGGTTTCCACAGGTGATTACTTTGTGAACACGTGATTACTTTGCAGAAATCCGCGAGAAGATTAATTGGAGTCAAAAATTTGCCTAAACACCCTTTCATTATAAGCCATTATTTCCAGAAAAATTACCTTCGATGGGGATAAAATTGTTTCATTTTTTCTCCCTCCAATGCCGGGAGCGATTCCATCAAAGGGAAAAATTTATACTTGGGTATTTAATTAAAGTTTTATTGGCTGAAAAATCGAACTTTTAATGGTAATACACTGGAGTGATTATCTTTCACGAGATTTTTTGTAAAAAAAAAATTTGCTTTGTTTAAATGGAAATATCTTGGACGATATCGAACTTCACAGAACTAATTTGTCAGGAAATTCTCCTAGATAAATTTTTATTCTCCGAAATTTTACGCAATTTTCTTCGGTGTTCAGGTTTAACTGTTCGCTAAGAAAATGTGTGACAAAAGATCGATATTTTGCATAAGTTGGGGGTTTTTAAAGTAAAAAAAAGAAAGAAAGGTAAATCGTAGCTAGCACATCGATTACGAAACATTCTTATCGGGGAGACCGAAAAGTAATGTCGTTTTTCCGTATTTTGACTAGCCAAAACTACTGAAGCCAATACTGCGAAATTTACGCGAGTTTTTTTGAGCGTAGTTACTGAATTAACAATGCTATACATGCTGTTTTCGATGAATTGTTTTCTTTTATAAATTTTATGTTTTTATGTATTCATTTTGTTTCCTGTTAAACGGACGAACTTCTCTAAAACACACTTCAGCCTTTTAACGCGCAGTGTTCCCACTCTGGGAACACCCAATTCTGACGTTTTGACCGTTGTCAGTCACGAAGAATAGATTTGATTTCTACAAAAATAGTTGTGGGTGACATAGTTCCACGAGAATCCTTTACTTTTTAGCACGCCATTTCCCGTAAAAGAAATGGTCACGATTATTTTTAACAGCACTGACATCTGAAGAAAAATGGAAGAATGTGAGAACAGCTGGACAGATTGCCCAATGCTGAAAAAAGGGCAGCCGTTGCCATCGCTCGACGTAACTACCAGCAAGATGGTGGACGATCGAAACGTTCATCGCGTGCCACAGATCTAGAGACCCTTTTTTTGACGCAGCTGGCTGTGCGCGCACAGCCTTTGTAAATAAATTATTTGCGTAATATATAGACCATTTTCAATACGGAGGTCATTTTCAGATCATTATATAGATCGGTATAATGATCGGTATAGATCATCAGATCGGTATAGATCATCAGATAGGTATAGATATCTATAGATCATCAGATCGGTATAGATCATTTTCATACGTTACAAGGTATACACATTCTGCCCCCAAAACATTCGCCTGGGCATACAGTAAATTACTAAGTTACGTAAAAAAAAAAAGATATAGAATTTTATGCTAACCATGGAAATCTTTTAAGAGATTAAATAGTAAATGCAAAAACTCCCAATTAAGGTAATGTGAAGAATATCTTTGGGAAAAACTTCCAATTAAGGAAATGTGCACTATGCATTAATGTCCCAAAGTTTCAGACTTTCATCCCATAAAGACTGTAAGATACATCTATAATAATAAAAATGAATGTTTGTAAATCTGTCTGTCTGTATGTGTGCGGTCTCCAGACAAACCTACTGCACGCAGAACTCTGAAAATTTGAATATATAATCCCATGAGTCCGATAGTGTGCACCTGAGAATCAGAATTTTAAAATTTTAATCACTTTTTTAATTATTAATTAAAAACTGATCTAAAACGGAGATTTTCTTACCCTGTGTTACGAATTTAGGGAGCAACCCGCTGTTCTGGGGTTTAAAACAGTTTAAAATTCGTATTCTACGCGTTAAATAGTTAAATTTTGCTTTTTGTTGCATCAATATGGAATGTTCTGGAAATCTCGGGTTCTATGGGTCGTAGGTCTTCGAAAACCTAATTTTTGGGGACTTATTTTTGGCGCCAATTTTGGCGATATTTCGCCAAAACTCGCCAAGTTTGACGATTTTTCTGTCATTTGGCGCGTTTTTCCTAATGGGGCCTTTTCATGAAATTTTTTATGGTACTTTTTATGGTATTTAATACGTTTAATGACCTAACATTTCCTAATTTTAAGAAATTTAAATCGAAAATTGTGGATTTTAAAAGATAATTTGCTTAATTGGATGAAATATTTATTAACTCCAGCAATTTTAATGCAAATTACACGATATTTCTGGGGGAAATATGTGACGGCCACGGCAGTGAGTTGTCTTTAGTGGTGCGTTTGTAAGTACGTACCTGAAACTCTGGAACCATTATCTGCACATTCTGTTATACAATTGCGGCCTAGAGTACTAATCTGGAGTTGCAGTTTACATGTCAGATTTTGTAAATCGCATAATTTAAGGGGTTCACGGGCAACGCCGTGCGGGACTGCTAGTTTAAACTACTCGTAAGTTGGTGAGGGCCTATACTGCACTATCGATAATAGCAGAATTATTATGTAGTTATGTGAAAATTGTTTTTCGTCGCAATTTTCGTACGACTCCTGAAACATGGTCGTACGACGTGATTTTCCCCCCAAAGTCATTGAAAAATGGTTTAGGTCTGTATATATTTACTATCGCATCTCCGTTATTTCTTAGGATAAAATGTTCATTTTTTTAATATGCCCTCATTAATGTATGCTAGTAGTTGGTAGTAGTTAGTAGTTTGGAGCTATTTTGTTCGGAGGCCGCATAAAATTAAAATTTGTATTTATTTAATCTACTGAAAATTTTAAGCAATTTTGTCATAAAATTCTGTACTCTTTTTTTTCCTCACGTAACTTTCTAATGTATCGCATGTCTGATCAATATTTATGCAATAACAGCCTAGGTTAGATTTTTTTGGGACAACCTGTATAGTTTATAGCAATTGCATAACATAAATTTTGTGGGAATCGCTGCATATTTACGATAAGCAATTTTGTCATAAAATTCTGTACTCTTTTTTTTCCTCACGTAACTTTCTAATGTATTGCATGTCTGATCAATATTTATGCAATAACAGCCTAGGTTAGATTTTTTTGAGGCCAACCTGTATAGTTTATACCAAGAGATACATAACATGAAATTGTTCGTGGAATCGCATGCCATATTTACGGACAATGAGAAGACAACGAAGCCAAAATTTATAAAACAAACAGTATCCTTAGCTTTTGTTTGAAAGTGTTAAAAAAAAATCTTCGATAAATAAAAACTTGAACGTCTGTTTGTTTGTTTGTTTGTATGTTTGTCGGATTTGGAGTTGTATACAAATCCACACTCTAATGGACCTAAGCAGCCTGAAATTTTGCACAGATATGTAAAATAATATAGAATAAATCATAGTCCACTTTAAAACTTTGAAAGTCCACCCGTTCCCGGAATTTAAGAGATTTTTTATGTTCTACACGCAAAAAGCTTTTCGTAATTGTAACCCCTGTAGTGAAAAAAGTATGAAACAAGGATCGTGGTTGCCATGTGTGGCGATTTTGCCGAATAAGATGTTTTAAATTCTCAAAGTAAAAATAAAAGAATAATAATGATTTTTTTTGTTAGTTTATATTCGTAAGGTTATATTTTTTTAAATTATAATATCGTGTGCATGGGTAATCGGAGCAGGAATGAAATGTTTTATACGCAAAACAATAAGAATTGAAGATTTCCGAGGCTAATATGTTAAAATTTTTTAGTTTGGCGAAAAAATAAAATGGCTCAAATGCCGAGAAAGTGAGTTCTAGCGGTTTGCACAGTTTCCGGCTTGGCGAAATTTACTGAGAGCTTAAGGAAACGGATTTTTGAAAACAAGTGCAAAGGTTTTATTAGAATACAGCGTTAAATTTCAATGATCCGTGCGAAAATAATGCAGTTATTAAGGGATTTCAAGCGATCTATCTTCAGCATTCTCGCGATTTTGAGGAGGATTCTAACGCTTGGCACTATTTATCGTAATTTAATCGTCTGCTATTTGGGTTATGAATACACCTGCGTATAAGTTTTTGAAATTTTCATTCAGTTGGAATTGTGCATTTTTCTGAGCAGCTTTTCTGCATCTAATGTATTACATCCAGAAAAAAGGATGTTAGAAATATCAATTTTAATTTTGTTTAATCACACTCATGAATAATGATACACTTTCCAACTTAATGAAAGAAGGAACGAAAATAGGGAAGACCCATAGATTATAACTCTTTTTATATATAGCACTTTAGTGCGTATTTAAAAATCTGAAAGTGTGTCAGATTTTCTATGATTCTAGCGCTTGGCGCAATTTAATGAGAGGGTATTTTTAAAAACAAGCGTAGGTTATCTTATAAATAAAAATGAAATTCTGTTTGTCAATTTGTTGATTGGGGTAGTATACAATTCCACAAAAATGGACCTGTCAGGCTGAAATTTTACACAGATATGTAAAATAATATAGAATAAATGATAGTCCACTTTAAAACTTTGAAACTCCACTTAAAAACGTTTTCCTCCTGAATGGTTCTCTTAATTTCCGTTCCCGGAATTTAAGAGATTTTTTATGTTCTCCACGCAGAAAGCTTTACGTAATATTAACCCCTGTAGTGAAAAAAGTGTGTGAAATAAGCATCTTGGTTGCCATGTGTGGCGATTTTGCCGAATAAAATGTTTTAAATTCTTAAAGTAAAAATAAAAGAATAATAATGATTTTTTTAGTTTATTTTTTTAGGTTATTTTTTTAATTATAATATCGTGTGCGCATAAGAAATGAGAGCAGGAATGAAATGTTTTATACGCAAAACTATGAGGATCGAAGATATCCGAGACTAATATGTAATTTTTTTTTAGTTTGGCGAAAAAAAAAATGGCTGATAGGCCGATTTTTAGAGAGTGAGTTCTAGCGGTTTGCGAAGTTTTAGGCTTTTTGGCGCAATTTACTGAGAGCTTAAGGGAATAGCATTTTTGAAAACAAGTGTATAGGTTTTCTTAGAATACAGCATTAAATTTTAACTATCCGTGCAGAAATAATGCAGTTATTAGGGCATTTCAAGCGATGTAGCTTCAGAATTCTCGCCAATTGAGTACATTGATTTAACTTGGGGGAAATCCGCCAAATTTCAGAAAATTGAAATCTTCGCATTTAGTACATCGAGGTAACGATGAATAAAACATGTTATAGTTGATAATTTTAAAAATGCGGCTGTATTAAGGGATTCCACTTTTCAAATAAATGCCTGGCGGTCGAACCATTTCCCATTTTGATTGCTGCTAAGTCAATGCTTCGAATGTTTCCCTGAAAAATCTCTTGCAAAATGGCGTATGCTGGCACTTTGGCGAGGCTTAGATTTGAAACTGGATTTTACTTGAGACTGGTATATACGTATAATAAGACTGGTTATAGATAAAAATGAATGTTGGTATGTATGTAGGAGGTTGAAAAACTCCAGCACCGTTTCACCGATCACCATGAAATTTGGTTCACCTAAGTCTTTTATCATGGAGAAGGTTTTTATGCTATCCGTTTTCCTCTAACTTTTCTGTAGGTGGCGCAGCAGAACGTCGAATTCTATTCCGTTTAGCCGTTTGCTATGCGAATATCGTCCAACCAATTTCGATGAAATTTGGTACACGCAAATATTAGAACACGGAGAATATTTTTCACTATCCATTTGCTGTAACTTACCGCTAAATAGAGCTGCAACGCATCAACTTCTATACCGTTTGACCGATCGGCATAAAATTTTTTATACTTACACATTTGAGAACGAAGAATATATTCTAACTGCGTTACTTATGATGTTACTCACCACTAGATGGCACTGCAATGCATTATTATTTTAACTCGACACTAGATGACGCTGCAGCAGGCCAAATTTTTGACCATTCAAACGGTGGCTATGAAAATCAGTATACATAGCTATTTGAACAATGAGAATATTTTGGCGTTATCCATTTTGCTATAACTCGCCACATGACGGCGCTGTAGCAAATCATTACTTTAATTAACCACTAGATGACCCTGCAGTGTATGACTTCTTGACTGTGCGAATGATTGCTATGAAAATAGGTATACATAGATATTTGAACACGGGGAAGAGTTTGGCACGATCCATTTTCCTATAACTTGACACTAGATGTCGCGTCAACACATGAACTTCAAGACTATTCAGCCGATCGTCATGAAAATTCGTATACATCGATATGTGAATGCGAAGAATATTTTTGCCGTATCCGTTTTGCTAAAACTCGCCACTAGATTGTGCTACGCCGCATCGCCTTCTGCACCGTAAAAACGATTGCCTTGAAATTCAGTATGCATGATTATTGAACACAATATAACGCGATATCCATTTTGCTATATCTCTTTATTACAATAAATAGTAATCACAACAAATATTAATATCAAAAAGTCCATTCATTCCCGTGCGAAGAACGGGTACTTCAGCTAGTATATATATATATATATATATATATATATATATATATATATATATATATATATATATATATATATATATATATATATATATATATATAACGTTTGGAGAACACTATTTTTCTTATCATATAATCGGAAATCACCTCGTGAAACGTGAAGAAGAAGATTATATATGTCAATATGAAGAGGGAGATACGCGGATAATGTTTCATATATCAAAAGCGCCACCCAATTCAAAAATATTGGTCAAAGCGAATGATACCGATGTCTTTAATTTTACTGGTCGCTATCCAGGAAGTTCCAGGAAGACTCAAATTTGGTTGGCTGGTTCATCACCAAAGAAAATCAATAAGAAAGATATTCATTGTATTAACTGTACTGAGCTTGCGATGAAATTGGATCCTACTTTATGATTGGGTCTGCCAGCTTTCCACGCATTTGCGAGCTGTGATTATACAGCTGCATTTTATAACAAAGGGACACTCAAGACTTTTAAAATATTTTCAAGACGAACGAATTTTCGGGAAATATTCGCATCATTGACGGACCCAGCAGATGTATTCGTCAAAGAAAAAAATTCAACGTGTTCAGGAGTTTACTGGCCTTCTTTATGGGATCAAGCAATGTTATAACATCGATGATACTAGATATCAGCTGTTCCAAAAAACATAGGCAATAACCAAAGACAAAGAGCATTTAGATTGCAGAAGATTAAAGGTATCGACTGCAACCAGATTCCACCATGCTGGATCTCACTCAAACAGAAAATTTTGCTCGCTCACAATCTATGTAAATTCAATGTGGCTGCACGCAATAGATGCATTCTGCGTCAAAGTAAATCCTGGTTGGTTTCTGGATGGCTATTTGAAGCCTAGATGGTTCGTAGGGGACCCAATACCCTTACAAGTTGAGGATATACTAAGAGGATCAAAACAAAAAGAAAATGATGAAGAATTAGAATTCGATTTTGACATAGGCACTTCTGATGAGTCAGAATCAGAATAAGTTTTTTACATAAAACATTTTTACTGAGATATTTTGCTGTTGTTAATTTTATGTATGAATTCAAAAAAATGTTGGTGTCATTTTGTGATATTTTATTTTATCTCACTTTCATCAGTATTTAATCTACGCTTACACAATCGAAAAATATTCTTTTGAAAGATGTACGTTTTGAACAAAAAAACTTATTCTTTCATAATTATGTATAGTCGCTGATAAATAAAAGCGTGAGTGAAAAAAAAATGATATAGGTGTTAATATTTAATCGCACTTGAATACATTATTTGATCAATGGAACGTGCTTACACTATCGAGAAAAATCTTCTTTAAAAGAATTCGCTGCATTTGTCTGTCGCATGGAGTTGCGCGCGCGACGCTTCTCTGTTACTCTCATCGCCGCGCAGGAAATATTACATCTAAAATCTAGGCAACCATGGATTCAGCCACCTTTTTGATAAGGCAACCTAATACGTTTGGATTGGGAATAAAATAACCTTTCATTTGATACATAATTCGATTAAATAACAGATGAGGGTATATTAACAGCGTTTAGAACTGGCAACTCCATACTCGGCCAGGGGGGAAAGTAGGCAACCCATATTTTTTCAGTTCGTTGGGGCATATTCTCTCCACTAATGCTCGATTTTCATAAATAACAGATGGGGGAAGTTGATCGAAAAAATGTAATTAAAAATTTAATTATTTAACACCATCGGTACGCAATTTAGCTAGGCAACCTATGTGCAATGTATCAATGGATATATTATCTAGCATATGCTCTTTATCATCATTAAATAACAGATGAGGGTATATATTTCTTATATCGGATCTCGTACTATTATCCTAAAACTATCTAGCTTCGTTCTTCTCCCTTAAGTACGTCAATTTAAATATTGAAATCCTCCATAATTCAGCAGAAGAAAATAGTTTATTTTAATCTCACGAAAAATATAAAACTGTATAATCTCGGGGAGTTATTTAAAATCCCACACGCTGCGAATGCGACGTAAATTTTGTTGCAGAGTTTGTGTCTCATGCAGTTTTAAATTTATGTCACATTTTTGATTGCCGTAAAAGAAATCAAGGTTAGTTGAGTTAGTTCACCTGGTTATTTCACACAGTTAGTTTTCAAACGGAGTAATATTATAACAACGTTAAAAAAAAATTTTTCTTTTAGTAGCTATGGAGGAACGTAATTCTACATTAAAAACTGTTGTTAAACGGTAAAGATAATTAAAAGCTTTGAAAATAACACATAAAAAAGTACTTAACCATTTGCAATGGTTGACATTTGTAACCATGGTACAAAAAAAGGTCCACCCCTCTTGAGCTGAAGAATGGTGTTTTATTTTTTTTTTCTATTTTTTAGTTTTTTATTTTTTTAGCTGACTGAAAAGATTGTACTGGTTACGTACCTTTTGATGTGTGCTGTTGTAAAACTTTTTAATGATCTTTAATATAAGAGTGTTACGAAATTTTTTGTGGACTCTGCTTTTCTGTTTTTGTGGTTTAATTTAGTCTAAAATTAATATTCTATGAGTTAAATATTCACAGTTTGCATTTGATTGCATTGAAATGCTCATTGGATCAGTGGCGGATCCAGAAATTGTTTTTGAGAGGAGCTAAATTTTGAAAAAAGCTTACTTCACCCAAGCAAAAAGTACAATAAAGCAAAATTTTTGTCTAAACCATTATAAATTCTTTGTGAGGAGCTAAGTTATAAAAAGGAATCATTTTACCTATTTAAAGTGTAGAATATGTTACTCTTTAGCAATCTCTTTATGGGGGTTGAAATCCCCCTAGCCCCTCCTCTGGATCCGCTACTGCATTGGATGACATTAGGGTCAAGAGATTTTTCTCCAAAGATATCACCAATGTTCGGGACATTTTCCATAGAATCATCAAGCTTGGCAACGTCGAACCATTAAGAAATTACCTTGAATTCGTTGGCATAACAAAATATTGTCTATAAAATACAATTTTCTTTACGAAATAATGCAAATTAGCCCATTAAGTCTTGAGTATATAGTAAATAATGCTACTTTATTGTTTGAATTTTACATTAGATTCGTTTTCAGTCTTTCAGCAATTTTAAATTATAACGTATTCCATCAGAACAATATCCAATTATAAACACATTTTACGTGGGAGAATAGCTTTCACTTCATAGATGTTTTACTCAAAGTCATCAGTTTCTTTTTTTAATGGAGTTTCATCATCGGGGTTTGACTGATCTGCTGTAGAAGATTCTGAATCAGAAACAATTTCTTCTTCAATTGGTGTTTCTTCACGAGACCGTGTGTCTTCTGTAGTGGAGTTTTCTTCATCATCAATCGGAAGCTCTACGGATCCTTCGTCAAAAGTATCTGGAATTTCTTGCTCAGAAGCAGTTTCTTCTGCTTTTTCAACTGCATTGCCATCTGGCGTTTCAGAGGGTATCTCTTCTTTAGCAGCATCTTCGACGCCTTCAGTTGGACTACCTGAAGAAATTTCTCGATTTTCCTCTGCCAGATTGTCATCTTTGTTTGCATCATCATCAGATTTGTATTCGAATCCTGTGCTAATGTTGCTGTAGCTTGGTTTAATATTTTTGTCCATTACATTTTCTTCCATGTTATCATCCACTGCCATGGAACTTCCTTTATGGGTTGACTCCTGCTCCTTTTGCGCTTTTTCCATTTTTTGTCCTTCCAAACGAGCTTTATGTCTTTTATTAGCTTCTTGACGTTCTCTTTCTTTTTCTCTATTTCTCTTCTCCTCCTCTTTTTTTCTTTTTTCTTCTTGCTCTTTTTTCCAGTTTTGGACATCTTGTTTTTTTTCAATTCTTTTTCGATCATCGTCTTGCGATTTGGACATTCGTTCTGCATCCTTTTGCTTTTCTTTGGCTTTTGCTTCTTTTTTCTTTTGTTCTTGCTCTCTTCTCCAATCTTCGATTTTTTGTTTTTGCATTCCTCTCTTTTCCATTTCTTTTTCTTGGAGTAATTGTTTTTCTGCATCCTTTTGCTTTTCTTTCGCTTTTGCTTCTTTTTTCTTTTGCTCTTGCTCTCTTCTCCACTTTTCAATATTTTGTTTTTGCATTCGTCCCTTTTCCATTTCTTTTTCTTGGAGTAATTGTTTTTCATGTTTTTTCTTTTCTTCGTCTGATTTTTTTGATTGCTCATCAAGTTTCAGCCTTTCTTCCCTCGCCTTTCTCCATTTCTCCGAGGATTTAACCCGTTCTTCTTCTGCCTTCTTTTGCCCTTCTTTTTTGGCTTTTCTGTCCTCTCGTGTAAGTTGTTCGCGTTTTTCTTTTTCTGTGTCTTCTGCTGCTGCCTTTTCAGCTTTGGCAGCTGCGTACTTTTCTTTCTCAGCTTGCCATCGCTGAAGTTCTCGTTGTCGAGATTGCCGATATGCCTTCTAAATAAAGAAATCATGTGTATATTATCTGCACATATATAGTAGCGCAAAACATTATTTTTATAACATATGAAAGACGGTTAAGCTTCGCCCCCCAGCTTCATTGCTATTCATGGAAAAAAAAAAAAAACGTTTGTAGCGTCTCCCGGTATTGTGTACTCCTAGTGTGTAGCTCTGTTTCATTTTGAAAATATGTTACCACACACGCGAGGGAAATAAAATGCTGAATATATACAATAACAATAAAGACCTGAATATTTTCAAAGCACCAGTTAATTAATGTAGTCAGTAGTCTATTTGTGTCATATTTATGCATTTTTATTTTCCTAGTCTAAAAACTCTTAGAAATGATATCAGTTTTCAGACGTTGGATTGTTGAATTTAACAATTTAAGTGGCGACAGTGACTTTCTAAATTTTGTTACAGAGGTAACTGTAGTTTTAAAAATAGAGTATTCTCCCTTCTATATTCATCGTTGCTTCTCGGCATTCGTCTTTGAATACTACTGCTGCCCGAGTACCATACAAAGACCCATGCCGTGAATCAACGGTGAGCGCAGAAGGAGCTGTCGCCTTATACTTGTAACGACGACAGCGAACAGGTTAAAGTCAATAAGACTCCAAAATATTTATTCTGAATCACTGTCCTTAGAGCCTAAATCTATGAAAGTTCCCTCACAGAAACTAATGATCATCTTAAGGAAATTTTAAGAATGAGCGTGTAAACGAAGTAATTCGTGTGTCGTTCTTACTAAGAGAAAGAACACAGTTTTGTTGTCTGTCATTTACCTAGGTAGTCACTAATTATGTATGAGTAAGCAAGCTCCGCCTATTTCTGGTCGAGTTTGAGTTTACTTTCCGGATGAATAACCATCAGGGTTTCGACTGTCTCTCTTCCATCAGCCACAAGCAACCAACTTATATAATAACAAGAACGTTAAACCAAAAACTAGAATTGCAAGATAAAAATAATTAAAAACTTATTGTAAAATCCTAACTAATATTATAAATGCGAAAGTGAGTTTGTTTGTTTGTTTATGACGCTTTCACGCCTAAACCGCTGAATCGATTATGATGAACTTTGGTTTAGATATAGATGGGACCCTGGAGATGGTTATAGGCTACTTAGAATTTTAGATTTTTAATTACTTTTTTAATTATTAATTAAGAACCGTTTTTACGTTGCCATTCTTGGCGAGTTTCGCCCGTATCAAATAATTCATGTTTTGAGCTAACAAAATGCTATTACTTCAATAAAGAAGCGCGTGCATTTGAAAAACATTAAATACCACGGAAATTATGGCAGTTTTATGCCAAATCTATCCTAATATTATAAATGCGAAAGTGAGTTTGTTTGTTTATGACGCTTTCACGCCTAAACCGGTGAATCAATTATGAGGAATTTTGGTTTAGATATAGATGGGACTTACCTTTTTAATTACCTTTTTAATTACCTTTTTAATTATTAATTAAATACCATTTTTACGTTGCCATGCTTGGCGAGTTTTGCCGTATCAAAGGATTCATATTTTAAGCAAACAGGAATGCTATTACTTCAATGAAGAATCCCGTGCATCTGAAAAACATTAAATACCACGGAAATTATGCCAGTTTTATGCCAAATCTATCTATCTGTAATGATAAAAATGAATGTTCTCCAGACAAATCTACAGAAAGCAGAGCTTCGAAAATTTGAGCATGACTAAGCCCATAACTTCGGTAAAGTGCACCTGAGGCTCAGAATTTTGAAATTTTAACTACTTTTCTAACTATTAATTAAAAACCGTTTTATCGCCCGCACAAAATGATTTATGCTTTTGAAATAAAGCAGAAATTCTATTTGCAAAATCATATGCATTTGAAAAACATGAATTGGTATGGAAATTATGTTGATTTTACGCCAAATTAAAAAGCATAAATAAAGAAAAGGGTACTTATACGTATTATCCCGGCAGTCTGCCAAGACGATCGATTTTTTGCCGAGATAAATGCCGGGCACATGAAATTATTAATGGTTTTGAATACGATTGGCAACTCATTTGACGAAAAAACAGTTTGGCGGGAATGACCGCCGGGATAATAGGTAAGTACCAAGAAAAGTCCAGATGTGTTTCTTAAAGTTCGTAAATTTCCAAATCCTACAAATAATATAAATGTGTACGTTTATGTGTTTGGATGTTTTTGACTGAATCACACAAAAATGGTTGGAAAAATTTGTAATGAAGATAGCTTATGCCCTGTATTAGCATACACGCAACCATTCAAGCATATATAGCATAAATAATTCTTTTACAAAGACACTCAAAATAATTCTAATGCATTGCCCTCTATGGAAATTTTGTAGCTACTAAACCGATTGTAAAACTTTTTCCACTGATTGAAAGTTACATTATTCCTGAGTATTATTGTTTGTTTTTGGATTAAGACTGATTGACTGCACTAGGGTCCTAGGTCTATATGGGGAATTCCTCTGTGGGGGACTTTCTAAGGGATCCTAGCCCGTATTTACGCGAGGTTTTTTAGAGAACCACGGAAAACTGGGAGCAGCTAAGTCGACAGGCGCGACCGCGGGTTGAACCTGGCACCTCCCGCCTTGCAGTTTTGAGAGCAGAACTTCTTACACAGTGGTGGCACCCTAAGTGTTATAGGCTACCTTTAATGCATATATCACAGATAGTTCTTTTACAGGGATGCTCATAAGAATTACATTACGCTCTATGTGTATCTCTGTAAGTACTGAACCGATTCCTAAACTTTTTTTACTGATAGTAAGCTACACTATTCTTGAGTATTATAGGCTAAAATTCATGCATGTAGCGTAAATAGTTCCTTTACAGGAACACTCAAAATAATTCTAATACATTACGCTCTCTGGGTATCTCTGTAACTACAGAACCGATTCTAAAACTTTTTCGCTAATAGAAAGCTGCTCTATTTCTGATTAACATAGGCTAAAATTCATGCCTATAGCATAAATATTTCTTTTACAAAACAGTTCTGAAATACTGTCGTAACTCTCTCTATTCGCCAAATGCCTGAAAAAAATCTAAATTTAATAACTCTGCATATTCTCTTATTTTAAATGAAGTATACTACCATGCATAATATTTCATTTCAAACAAGTAAAAAGCAAATAGTATTTAAATGCAGTTTCTTTTGTCGCAACAACATTTGTTATTCACACATGCTACATTTCTCTCGGGACCTAATTCTAAAGCCGACGCTGACGAAGCCGCGGGTAGCAGCTAGTAATACATAAAAATGGTATTTATTAATACGATCTAACTTTTCTACTTGTGTGAATGGTGTAACTTTTTGCAACTGATGGAAGGGTGGACTTTTTGTATCTGAAACGGTCATTTTGATAAGTACCTTTTATGTTGTTTGTATTATTTTACAAAGTTTTTAATTAATTTCAGCTAAATATGATGTTCACCCGAGATATACTAATACGATAACTAGTGATAGGTCTCTTATTTAAATTTATCCATTAAAAATAGGTTTTTGATATGATGATAATGTGTAGTATCTATATTAAAAAATCAATAGATTTCCTTACTGTCTGATATTTTGAATCGAAAACTGTTTTGAATATATGAGCTTTCAAACGATTTAAATGTTGCTGAACTTCTCTCCAGTTAGGTGGAAATTTTCGAATATTCGCCTTATATTTCTGATTTATCTGAAACAAAAACACATCATTTTAAATTTCAAGCAAAACATATTTATTTCCAGTTAAAACTTTTATAGCGGGACTGAAGCGTGAACATTCGCCTTCAGCATACTCAAAATAAACATGTCTTATTTTTCTCAGATAAGATCTTTTCTAAAATAGAGTGAAGTCGGCCATGTATATGATTTATCCCTAATTCTTAATTGATTTGAAATATAATTTTGATGTCATAATGACAATGTTATCAGAATTTGACCAAAGTTTATGGGACCACTCCTGAAGCACCCTGTTTCCAATAAAAAGACATTTATTCAAATCGGTTAAAATGATGTGGACAACACATGACTTTCTTGCACGTCTATTAAATCATAAATATTTTCGGCGCACTTCATCTAAACTTATTTTGTTTGAAAGAGATAAAATATCAGTAATAGTAAGGTTTAGTGATTTCTAGCCAAATATTTCGATATCGCCAAGCTGAGTTCAGTTTGAAAGATTTCCTTCGGACACTTTATTTAGCGATATTTCACCAAAAGCCGACAAGCTTGTGATAGTTTGCGAGATTTTGGGGATAGCCAAAGTAGTCATTGACCACAGACTTTCAATGAATTGAATGCATCCACACACCTTAATGTATTTAAAGTCATTTGGCTGACCCTTTAAATAAATTACCCAGTCGATTGCAGTCAAAAAAGATATTGAAAACAGCTTGTTAATATAGCTTGTTAAATACGAAATAATATTTGGCGCCAAATTTAGCGATATTTCGGCGAACTCGCCAAGGTCGACCACAAATGGCGAGATTTCGGGCATGGACCAAACAATGACAGACTGTCGCCAAATTTGGCGATATTTCGCCAAAACTCGCCAAGAACGACGACAAATGGCGATATTTTGGGCATGGACCAAATGACTGGCTATCACCAAAGTTAGCGATATTTTAGCAAAACTCTCCAAGGTCGACGACAAACGGCGAGATTTTGGGCATGGACCAAACAATGACTGTCTACAGTTGTATTATATTGAAGATGTCCATAGACATTAAAGTATTTAAATTCTTTTGGGTGGTCCTGTAAATAAACTCTCCAATAGATTGGAACCAAAAATCGAGATGCACAACTAGATGTTACAACAGTCTTATATATGAAATTTCAACATTCTACGACTAATAGTTTTTGAGTTTTGAGAGTTAAATACATAAACACGTACACCAAAAGTCGCCAAGCTTGGTGTACGTGTGTATGTATTTAAAACACAAAATTTTGTGTTTTAAAAATTCAGCGACCATTCCGACTTTGCGAATAGCAGAATAATATTCTCTGCCTGAAAAGTTATTTAGAGTGTAACATTTAATTTTGACTGATGGTTTTTATGGAACAAAAAATATCTAGATCAAAGTAGAAAATATAACTAATAAATATTTCATGTTTATTATTCAAATAAACATAATATATTTTGAAAACAGCTTTTACTGTTTTATTTATTAGGGAGTTTTAAGAAGTCATTATTAACAACTTTGAAGAATGGAACATGTATGCGGCCCTTAATGGGTTAAATAACCAAAATCTGCTGCTTCTTAAACATTTAGTAGCCTTTTGGGGAAATCAGTCTAAAAAAGTGATTTATCTTAAGTAATTTAAGTTTTTATAATACTTTTAAAATAGTATACAAACTTTTAAAACGAGTTTACGTAACTATTAATTAGTATTAAAATAAAAAATACATAATAATTAACAAAATAAACAATTTTTAAACTTTAGAGGAGAATCATTAAAACACTCGAACTCACTAATTTTTCTCTTTTTTTTTTTTTTTTTTTTTTTTTTTTTTATGACAGAAACTCAACAGGGAAAAAGTCCCAATTTCCTATTACAAATTGTATTTTATATATCTTTGTAATCTATTAAGTTTTCAATTAATAATAATAATCATCATCAATGTGCGATTTGGAAAAGTTACCTTTTGTCTCATCAATTTTTTAATGTTTTATTTTTGAATTTTTTTTATCCCCCCCCCTATAACTTTACGGTTAAGAAACGTTTTTGAAAACAATTGCAGTTTATCAAGTGACATTCTGAATTTATTTGAATTTCGCAAGCATGTTTGTTTAATATTTATGATGCATTTGTCTAAATAATTAGTTGAAATATTATTTCTATTCAATTTAAAAAATACCAAATATTCATCCTCCAGCTTCTTGGTGTTATATTGCGATTTTACGTCTTGCAGTCGAGCCATCATAATTTGGTTATGGTGCGCTAGGTGTATCATATCTTGTTGACGTTTCCACGTATTTAAACTGCAAGATAAGAGAAAATTAATTGCATAGCTAAACTCCAACTAGAAAATCTTAATACCGATATTTTATTACTATACAAACATATCGATTTACAAGACATGTGTAAAAATGTATTAACGTGAGACAACTGGAAATTAATCATCCTTAACCCGAGAAGTGTTAAAATATTGTCTAACATGACTATCACGGCTTACGTCGAAAATATTTAATGTAATAATACTCGAAGCGATTACTCAATAATACAAATTTTATTTCCAAAAATCTGAAGCACAAAAATTTGTCTTCATTTTCAAGTATTTACAATTCGTGTGAAAATTTATTAACGAGTTTTTGCGAAATACACACACACAAAAACACATTAATAAAGAATACTGTGTGCAAAAATTTTATAGCACAACTCTGATTAAATGTAAAGAAATAAAAGTTTTTAAACTTTAATATAAAACTTTTAAACTTTAAAATAAAATAAAAATAAGTCCAGGGAATATGGTCAATAATTTTTTTCATGGATCACTTTTGAATTTTATAAACGTTTGAAGATTTCTTTAAGTGTGACATTGAAAACTTGTAACAATTCAGGGTGTGCACCGGTCAGAAAAATCTGGAAAATGCCAAGAAAATGGCAAATAGGTTAGGAAAGTCTAGAAAAAGTTTGGAAAATGCAAAATGGGTCAGGAATATGATCTCCAAAAGAATAAATTTTCCTCCGTAAGAAAAATTCTTGGCAGATTTCTTTTTCTTTTCGCGAAAAATGCTAATAAAGATCATTTATGTTTAGACAGAATGAATAATTTAGAACGTTTGTGTTTTACATTCTGTGGTAGAGTGTTTCTTGGGACTGAAGGTTCAAAAAGCTATCTGTCTATGGCCAGTGATGAAATAGAGAAATTTTCATGACTATCACTCGTATTCTTCCAAATTTGAAGTATAGTAGACCAAAAGATACAAATTTGTATTTGAAATTGTGCATGCATTTAATATTATCATCTAAAATCACCTAAGTATCACCTGTGGCACAAGTAGTATAGGTCAATATTGGTTAAATCTGAACCAACTAGTATCTTACTTAAAACTTACAGTAAATTTTTTCTAACTCAAGTGTATAAATAAATATGTTACAGTTGAAAATTTAGCAAAAGACTTAAATACAGGTTTACACTTATTAAAAACTTGTTTTCAGCGGATAATAAATTCCATGACCAACTTTACACAATTACCAAGTTTGATAACATTTGGTCCAGTAGTTTTCCTTTTTTTTGATCGTTTTAAATTGGAACTATAGTCACCCTGTATAAAAAAGGGGTGGTGCTCTTGGGGGATTTTCAAAAGTAGAATGCATCTATGGAAGTAATCTTTTCCAAAAACTCCCAAAACTTCGGAAAAAGTCACGAATTTGACTTTTAGAAATTTAGTAGGCACCCTGCAATTGCAGGAAATTGTTTTGTGAAGTGCCTCATCCGAATGGAAAGTGTGTGGTAGAAGCATAAAACAAAGTAATTGAGTTCAAAATATGAGAAATATTTGAAGTACTCATATTGCGTACATATGATATATTTCGTAACGTATAATCAGATTACTCGCACAAACAATCAAGACTCACCTTCTTGTTTCACTATAGTTCTTATTATCAGTCCATCCCCCTTCACGTTCAATCTTTGCCAATCTTTCTAACAGAAATTTGTTATTACGTTGAATAGCACTGTAACGCTCTAATTCCAGCTATATAAAAGCAGAAATAAATTAATGGAATGAGTAATATAATCTAACGATTCTCTTGAATTTATCTTGAAGGACTTTTACAGAATTTCCCCAACGGTATTAAGTTTTTAGGATCAAATATAAATAAAATGAAAGGAAATATGTTTTTTTTTTCTTGTCACCTTCAAAGATTTCACTGTTTACTTGGAAAATAATCGTAATTTTGTATACCACTAGTTAATTTAATAAATTCCTTACTTTGAGAAAATTCGTTCTACTAATCATGAATTGAGTAGTCCTTTCAAAAATATTAAATAAAAGCGCAAATTATTTTTCATAGCGCGATCAATACAAAATACAAAGCGTTAAGCATTCTAAAAATCTAAGGAAAGTTTGCGTTCTAGGCGGAATACCTTTAATTTTTATTTATTTATTTTTTTAAGAACCACTAAGAGAAAAAACAACTACTTCTGGATGACTTAAAACTAGCATCTGTAGTTGCAATTTTTAAATAGTCGGTTGTCAGGAAACAGTTGTCCATTGCCTAGTACAAATTTTCTGTTGCTGCAGTTTTACTAGTCGGATTTTATTTTTGTTTTATTTTACAAAATGTCAACAATTTGTTTTGCATTTCTAAACAGAACTTAATAGCAGAGAACAGTCAAAATACAACTGCATACTAAGACTTGATATTTTTTGGCAACAGTCAGAAACAAAATAAAATTCAAATTCAACAAACTTCCTGGGTAAGATTCCAGCCAATTCATACTGACTGCGACTACCAAATGATCATACAAAAGAATAACTTAAAACCGGAGAGAAACGACGGGTTGTGTTGTATGAAGTTGGAATTTCGCACAAAATTATATACCGTGAAACTTCTCGGGAGTGACTACAGTCCGTTCCGCGAAAAGTCAGTCTTTATGAGAGGTGGCCGCTCAAATAAGTATAAACATTTGATAACCAAGAAAAACGCGCTAAATATATTATTTGTTTTGTTATTTATGGAACTGTATACTGATACATAATGCAAGTAATTCTACACACATATTTTTAAAATTTAATAAAATATTTAGAAATTTCGGATTGTTTCATTATTTTTCCCCTCTCACTTTATTTCTTACATCTGACAAAAGAGCATTCATCCTGATATTCTTCATGCATTCTGAATTTGCCATAATGAAATCTATTTGCTTTAACCCTTTGAGGCGCAACCCTTTCCCAATGCTGAAAAAAGGGCAGCCGTTGCCATTGCTCGACTTAGCTACTAGCAAGATGGCGGACGATCGAAACGTTCATCGCGTGCCACAGATCTAGACACCCTTTTTTGACGACATCTGGCTGTGATGAACGTTTCGATCGTCCGCCATCTTGCTAGTAGTTAAGTCGAGCGATGGCAACGGCTGCCCTTTTTTCAGCATTGGGCAATCTATTTAGCTGTCCTCGCATTCTTCCATTTTTCTGCAGATGTCAGTGCTGTAAAAATAATCGTGACCATTTCTTTACGGGAAATGACGTGCTAAAAAGTAAAGGATTCTCGTGGAGCTATGTCCACCCGCAACTATTTTTATAGAAATTAAATCTATTCTTAGTGACTGGCAACAGTCAAAACGTCAGAGTTTGGTGTTCCCAGAACGGGAACACTGCGCGTTAAAGGGTTAAAGTTTGCCTTTCGGGCTTTCCCACAACCAAAAGTTACCGCTATTTCCTATCTGATTTTCCATTTTGTATGACTTGATCACACCAATGCGCTGCCCCAACGGTAAAATCATTCATTTTTTAGATATGTCTCTTCTCTAACCTACAAGATTTGTACGTTATGCGTACGTACCCTTGCACCTGCTGTCGATTTGCAGTAGAGCGACTGGTTTGGACTATGGTATTTATTTACTTTATTTCCGAAAAAATGCAAGACAGTTTTAGGACAGGGACCGGGACCGGGACTAGTCGCTCATAGAGGGTTGTGTGGTCTCTTCTTAGAGGACCTTTTACCATTAAATAGGTAGGGACAAAAATCAGTGCTTTGAAAAATGGGTCGTTGGAAGAGGGGGTCGCTTAATAGAGATGATCGCTCATAGAAGTTTCACTCTACCTTTAATTAATTAATTAATTTATTATTTTTTGATACAGTAGAAGATTTGTAAATTTAAATTAGAGGATTGAAGAACCGAAAAATAGAAATGCGTAAAGGACTTATCATATGACGAAGTTTCACTTTATAAAATGCACGTACATCATTTCTGCATTTGCACTTGTCAAAAGTCGAGTTATAGGGATGTTTTGCCTTATTTATTTTAAAACAATAAAAACCATGTGTAGCCTTCATTAGTAGCAATACTTGATTTCTTTTCCCCCATCGGTAGTAAATATTTCGCTTTAAACAAAGAAGACTGCTATGACAGTACTGAACAAAATGGATGAGCACTTCGAAAGGCAATGCCCCACCAGTGGCATAGCGATAGCACTTTGAACTGGGAGACGGAAGGTGCCTGGTTCGAAACCAGGTCGCTTCCGCCGACCCAACTATTGGTGGTTTTCCGTGTACTTCGCGTAAATACGGGTTTGGACGCCTTAGAAACTCCCCCACGGAGGGCAATCCCACCCCCGGCCTATATCCCCAGCGAAGTAATTGGCCGTAAACCACATTTATTTTTGAAAAGGCAAAGGTCAACGGGGAAGAGAAACGGTGTCATGTTCAAACCCAGGCGATAAAATGTTTCAGTCTTAAAAAAGAAAGTGGAAAACATTATTTAGGGAGGAGATTTGTATATAAGTATTTATACCAAAATTTACATTGTAAAAGTAATCTATTAATTTCTCCACTAGAGAATTCGTAACAATTAAACGTTTACTCTTCATTCTGAAAGGAAAAAAAATCCTATTGTTGAAAAGGTTAGAGTGAACTTTTCTATAAAATCTTACACCGATGTAGAATCCGGAGGCGGAGACCTCTATCCGCAACCTTCCGGTACCGGTTACAAGTCCAGCGCCTTTGCCATTGGGCTACGACGGTTAATAACATAATTATTTTCATCATAATAACTAATCTAAACTTAAAAATAATAAACTTCATTTTGCTTAGCAGTACATAAATACAAATAAACTAATTATGTCGTGCACTTCCAAAATTTTTAGAATTCCTCTTTGGGTCATTCCACGTCAGATCAAACAGTGTAGTTCACCACACCAACTCTGATTTTCCTCAAATTTTATATAGAGGATTTATAGGCTAAGACATCAACAAATCTCAATTTTGAAGGTTCTACGATAATTAATTACCGAGAAATTAATTATGCAAATTTTTAAGTTTTCTGCAAGATGCGCCAACTTTTTTCTCAATTCCTTAAATAACTCCTTACCTGTAAAAGTTACTGAAGTGAAAATTTGTTTCTAGGAGTAACTTTTTACGCTGATTCCAAAAATGTTATCGAAATTTTCGTATCTTCTATAGTTTATGCATGAGCACTGCATTTGCTAAAAAACATCATGAATTTTTTTCGGCATGTCTGATCACAGACACAGGTTTTAAATTTTATATGCTGTTAAGATGGAATAATCCTACATCCCAAAATAATTTCATCTTGGCTTTCTGCTCAGGAGCAGAGAAAACAAATTGTATGCATGTACCTATATGTATGAGGATTTTCATATGCAATATTTATACTGAAGATGAGAAAATTCAGAAGCGTCAGTCAATTTTCCTATGTCTTTTAAATTGATATCTGAAGTTTAACTACTACTCCAGGCATTTTCATAAACTAGAAAATACATAAAAGTGCTTGCATCGGAAAACGTAAAACAAACGAAAAACAAAAAATGCATGTCACACACAGTGTTAAATTTAAAAAAATTCTAAAGCTAAAATTTTGAATTACTTTTAATTTAACCCTGTTATTTTTGGCAATCATCCATCAACCAATAAATCTTTGGAATTCTGTATGACATTCAAGTCAATAGAAGGAACAAAGTTTATTGAAAGAATTGAATTCCTGTAAGTTACAATACTTATTTACCTTTAACAGAATGCGAACAAAATTGTGCTTTGGCTAGTTTTGTGGATACAGCAATTTGATTTAGGTTTTACTGTATACTGTATTAAATTTTTATTGTTACAACAACTAGCATAGCAATGTCAGGCACATTGTCAAATTGCACATTTGGCGATATATTGCAGAATAAATGTCATGTAATATATGGAATAAATGTAACTAGTTATTCACGGCAAACTTTTACGTCTACCCTCCTAGGAGAATTATATTCGAAATGTTCTGAAATCGATTTTTAGGCATTCTTGAGTGTTTTGTATTTTACAGAAAGAATTTTATCGATATCTCTTTTCTTCTTTGAGATCCCGCATAATATGTGAAAAGAACATTTTGGGCCTTTATCCTCCATAAATTACTAATTTGGAAAATACTCTCTAATCCAGCACCTACGCTATAAAATCCCACTCGTGCTAAATTTCGTGTTATTAGCTTCAGTAGTTTTGGCTAGGCAAAATATTGAAGTACGGAAAACGGATAGAACTTTCCGGTAGACCTAATATATATATACACATACATATGTTTTATTAAAAATTGTTCTTTCTTTTGAGTTCAATATCATACAGAATTCCAAAGATTTATTGGCTGATGGATGATTGCCAAAAACAACAGGGTTAAATTAAAAGTAATTCAAAATTTTAACTTTAGAATTTTTTTAAATTTAACACTGTGTGTGACATGCATTTTTTGTTGTTTGTTTGTTTTACGTTTTCCGATGCAAGCACTTTTATGTATTTTCTAGTTTTTGAAAATGCCTAGAGTAGTAGTTAAACTTCAGATATCAATTTAAAAGACATAGGAAAATTGACTAACGCTTCTGAATTTTCTCATCTTCAGTAT
Organism: Cheiracanthium punctorium; assembly: GCA_038373885.1. Classification (NCBI taxonomy): domain Eukaryota; kingdom Metazoa; phylum Arthropoda; class Arachnida; order Araneae; family Cheiracanthiidae; genus Cheiracanthium; species Cheiracanthium punctorium. The sequence continues at coordinate 13,142 of JAWZYV010020022.1, read as the reverse complement.
AAATATTGCATATGAAAATCCTCATATATAGGTACATGCATACAATTTTTTTTCTCTGCTCCTGAGCAGAAAGCCAAGATGAAATTATTTTGGGATGTAGAATTATTCTAGCTTAACAACATATAAAAATTTAAAACATGTGTCTGTGATCAGACATGCCGAAAAAAATTCATGATGTTTTTTAGCAAATGCAGTGCTCATGCATAAACTATAGAAGATACGAAAATTTCGATAACATTTTTGGAATCAGCGTAAAAAGTTACTCCTAGAAACAAATTTTCACTTCAGTAACTTTTACAGGTAATGAGTTATTTAAGGAATTGAGAAAAAAGTTGGCGCATCTTGCAGAAAACTTAAAAATTTGCATAATTAATTTCTCGGTAATTAATTATCGTAGAACCTTCAAAATTGAGATTTGTTGATGTCTTAGCCTATAAATCCTCTATATAAAATTTGAGGAAAATCCGAGTTGGTGTGGTGAACTTTCTCCAGTTTTGTGTTTGATTTGACGTGGAATGACCCCTTTACAAGGTATACTATAGACTGCAATAAGCGATAAACCCGTGTTAGTTTTTAAACTTTCAGAAAAGATTCTTAAAAATCGAAAATTTAGTGGGATGTGTCACTTTTCGAAAATTTTTGCTGTGCAATTCCATGTTATAGAATTTTTTTCTGGAAGTTTTATAAAAGCCATCTTTGTTTCATTTATTTGGCGAGTAATACAGCTTATGAAGAATTATCCTGATTTTTTTCTAGTCCCTGGGACAAATAGTTTATTTTAATTTGTGTACCTAGACCTTGAGGGAGATTTTGTTTCTAATGACAATTGATATCTCAGCCCCACCTTGAAGGGACCGTAGAAGAGGCCCTTTGGTTCTTCTTGTAGTTAAATAAACTAGGTTAAACCTGCATAAAATAGCCAATAGATAACAAACGACTGGGTACGACCAATTGGTAAGTTATCCACTCTTTTGATGATTAAGTTTCCAAAAATGCGGTATGGTAGGCAATATGTTATGCCACTGAAATTAAATTAAAAAGAGCACCAATATGGGGATGTTATTTATATTTTTAAAAAATCTTCCGTTATTCATCTCTTAAATTTTCTTTTGTAACTCTACAGAGATTACTAGAAAAATATTACGCACCTGCATTTTTTTAGGACGTATAAACATATGAGAGAAGGTCAAAGGAGCGCTGGTGTCAATGCTGGGCTTTGCTAAGTGAAAGAAAGAAAAAAATTATCACAAGCACATAATTGGATAGAATTATTAAAAAGGTAGTATATAAAAGGATGAGCCAATCACATTGATCCAGTTTTTAAGTGAGAAATCTTTCCCATTTAAAACAATGACCAGACGAACTCTAGAGTCTGAATATCGGAATTTTTATTTTCCAATATATCTGGTCAAATTGTTGTCCTTTATCGTTTAATTACTGTTTTCCAATGCACAAAATCCTATCTAGGTCCGGTACCAATTTCAACCTCCACTTTCCACCTGTTTTTCGCTATCACATACTCTATATATATATAATATACGTATTTTCACACTGCATATGTACGTGATGACGTTACAGTTTTTTGTAAGTTGTAAATGAATTTCTAGATTTCAATGTAAACCGGCATCAGTAATTTGAAGTTAGTTGGTGAGCGTTGGTGATGCAGTTGAGATACAGCGATTGAACATTTTTTATGCATATTTATATTTTCTAGCTTACTGTAGTCTTATATTCTACTAGGGGCCAAGGCCCCTAGACTCGCTACGCTCGCTTTTCGTATGAATCATTCGCCCCTGAAAAGGCGTATTCGTAAAAAAGACATAATTTCAACAGAAAAAACCCAAAGATTGGATCAGATAGAATGTTACTGACCTACACGTTGCTTGGTTCTTGCATGTTCATTGGTACATAAAAATTTAAACTTCACACAACAGTAGACCACTCGCCCATATCACGGTAGATATTTTGCTATAGGAATCCGTGTTCTACGCTTCCTGAGCTATACTCCACCTGGAGTGCAGACTCCGCGTATAATCGCTGGAAATATTATTTGCACTCCTCAGAAACACAATAATATTTAATGTTGTCATTCAAAAGTTATATTAATTATTAGTTAAAGCGTAATAAAATCAGAGCATCTGTTTCAGCTGTATTTTTAATTATGTAAAACCTATTAGACACCTTGCGTATTTGCCACCTATAGCGATTTTTCATTATTTGGCGACTTGCGTATATGTATAGTTAATAATTAGCTCTAAGAAACAGTACTTCACATGTTTTCTTTCTTTTATTAAAAACTACGGAACAGCTAGGATAGCTTGCCACCAATGGCGACTTTTCATTATTTGGCGATTTACACATGCTCACAAACTATAATTACTGCTCATGCAAGGTTCCCGGAAAACCGTTATCCATATTTTCATATACATAATCCTTTTCAGATTGGCGTATTTAGCAGCACGAATTATCGCCTCGCTGACAAATAGGCATAATTAACGCCACCAAATATGTCTACTGGTAGCAAATACTCCAGCTGGACCGGACCGCCTTTAAAATAATCTGCACTTTAATTATTTTTCATTTTCAAGATACTGGGTTCCAGCATTCTAGAACTCGAAGCTTAGATTCACCCTGCTTGGAAAGATACTATTTTGCCAGATCATTCCTAATGCCAAGATGCTGCTTTTAAAATCAGTTATAATTAGTTATTCTGTTTTGGAAAAACGAATAGTCGCCAATTCTAAACTCCTGTTCTCTAAGCGAACTTACTATTTGAAAATTGTTAACTTTGTGTAACACACTTTGAGTTATTTATTTCATATACTTTTTAATTTGGCGTAAAATGGGTGTAAGTCTACATCATGTTTGTGAATTTCAAGCAATTCTACATACTTGCAAACGCTTTGTTGCAAAGGAATGAATGATTTTATGCCAAATCTGGCAACCATTATGTTTATTTTTTCCGTTTTTTATTAATATCTTCTAAAATAATTCGATTTTTTAAATTTAAGTCAGCTTTTCAAGTTCCTCGGAATTTTTCGATTCTGTGGTCACCTTAGTGGAAACTCAAATCACCACGGTTTAGGAGAAGATAGCCCAACAAGCTTTGAATTTTTTTTAGAATAGAGAGATTCTCCAGTCTCTATGCAGTTATTGTAATTGTCATGAGATTAATTACTGTTTCGTTCTTTTTGTATTTCTATTTTTGTACTTATTCTATGCCCCAATCTAATGCATGGGAACCAATGATGTATATTCAAGTTCCTATTTTAATTTTGAAAAAAGAAAGGAAAAAGAAAAAACTTTATTCAGCCATTTAGTAAAGCACCTCCCTCCTTATTGCTACAAAACTGTAAAGTTGTTTTCCCGTATCCATGTGTGTTGCGAGAAAGTGAGTTGTACAGGTATTGTTGCAAGTGAAATAATGAGTATAGGACCCCTTAACCTTGGTGACAAAAAGGAAGTTTTCGAAACTAGTGGAATTATGGCTCTATCTCAGTTACAAAAAAAGTTACTGGAAAAGTCTAGAAAAATGATCTCGCATCCTTTATGACGTTACGTCCGCCTGGAAATCTATAAATAAGCAGTCACTCTCACTGCCCAGTTAGTGTGTGAAGGACTGAGAATATTGACAGCAAAGCGGTACGATTGATACTGCTGTTTGAACAGTGCTATTGTTGTGATATTTTAATGATTTGCTGTGGATGCGTCAAATATGCTGTATTTATTGCGAAATACGGTGCTCCGTTTCATCGAATAAAGTGCTATTCTCTTTTTTTCCAGTTTGATGCTCTATTCAACAAACACCCACTTCCACTACCAGATTTTTATAACACTATATCCTTTCAATACTTTTTAACCAGTTTCTGGATCAACAAAGCAGTAGTCACGATTTCAAAATGGTTCTCAGTTCCTCTGTTTGCGCATAAGCTAATTTAAGTAAAAATGGTAACTATTCCATTGAAGGGGCCCTTAAATCGTCATCTACTGCTACTCTCGTTGTTTAAAAAAGAAAAAAAAATGTCATAAATGTGACGAAGAAAAATTCTTTGAAGATTGCCAAGATAAGAGTTATTGTTCGGATTTGGCATGTTTTCTTCGCCTCGCTATAGAACCAAATAAATAATACATCCGAATCTTCTAACTGATTACATTATTGGTAATATGAGTAAGTTTGTTTCTAGCTCTCAGCAGAAGAGACTTCTGCCAGATTTTGTAATATTACATAGTTTACCGTATAGAGAAGTCAGTTATCTAGCTATGCATTATGCAAAAAAACTTTAATAATTTCCTCCCTCTCTAACTTTTCTGACTAAAAATTGGTTATTATTCATATCGAAAACGGGTACTTACGTATTAACGCCACCGCAGCTACAGATTTGGCGGTTTTTAAGTGCCGCCAATATACACCTAATCTTTTTTCGACAAATCATAAAATAAAACACTTTATTTAAAATCAAACCAGTTTCAAAATTCAAAACACTTTATTTACAATAAAAGTAGTCAATCGGATTTCGGTGGAAAATGGGCCGATATAGAGTTTAACTTAGATTCAAAACAGTCTCTATTTTCTTTCACCTGATGCTGTCGCCATATGAGCTCTGATAAATATGATTCCACATGATGTCTCGCTGTCCCCTTATGTCTCTTGTTCCTCCACTTAGCATTACCCCACATTCTCTCAACTGTTTGAGTATGAACTCCTGTATCAGGATCAATAAAATTTTTCTTATGATTAACTTTAGCATGTAGGAATCCTGCGCGATTGCAGCGCCACTATGAAAGTATGTTTTACTTCAGTCTGTTTCACGAGAGATAAGAACCAGATGTATTGGCAGACAGGCATGTTCGCCTGAATAGCATGGCTAATCTTTTAAAACCGCTGTCTTAAATGTATATATGTAAATTAAGCATAATAAATTAATCCAGAATGAATGCTTATGAACATTTATAGACAAATCACAGTCACTAAGGAAGTTTAGAAGGAATTACTCCAACATTTTGGTGCGTAAACCCGCGATCCAGACTCGGGATAACTTTAGATGAAGGTGAGTGAAACCTTTGCTCACTTATTGATTTATTGAAAATAAAGTTATCAAATAAAAACTGATTGTTAAAATTAACAAAATGGATCTTGAGAAGCTTAAGAAAACGCGAGCTACATTGCGTACAGGAACAACTAAAATTATAAACAAACTGGAAACCGAAATTAAAAAAGTCACAGAGGACATAGACTCCTTGACAATTGAAGAACAATTGGCTCAGTTAATCGAAAAAGTCTTATTGCACTTGATACTGACATAGAATCCGTTATAAAAATTACAGAGACTGAGATAGAAACTCGCGAAGAGTATCGCGAAAAAATAATTAGCATTAAAGTTAGAAGCAACAAATGTTTAAAAAACATAAACGAAAAAACGCAACCGGCAATGATCTCCTCAAGTAACGGAGTAAATACTTTCAACGCAGGATACGTTAATAATAGTAATGCCTCAGGAAAAGCTAGTATTAAACTACCAAAACTGAACATCGAAAAATTTGACGGAGATATATGTTCTTGGCCTTCCTTTTGGGCCCAATATAAATCAGCATTTCATGAGAACGAAACTCTCAATAATGTAGAGAAGTTCAATTATCTAAAATCTGTTCTGATATCAGATGCCACAACAGCTATACAAGGATTAAGTTTGACTTCGGAAAATTACGAAAAGGCTGTAGACATCTTAGAAAGTCGGTTCGGTAAAAAAGAAATTATAATCGATGCTCATATGAATAAATTACTTAATTTAAATCCGGTTAGAAAGTCCAGCGATCTAAAAGGTCTAAGAAAACTTTACGATGAATGTTTAATACAAATTCGCGGACTCCAAAGTCTTGGAATTGAAACCAATACATATGGATGTTTACTATTTCCGGTGTTAATAAAAACAATCCCAAAAAACCTGGCTTTAGAATTTGCCCGTCAGGAAAAACAAAACGAAAGTGAGAAAATAACGGATTTGATGACATTCCTTAAAAGGGAAATAGAAAATAGAGAAAGAACGGAAAATCTGACAAAACCGAACAATTCCGAAATTAATCTAAGAGAAAATACCGACAATAAAATATCCAACTATAAAAACAGAGAAAACTCATATAACTATCATAAATATAAACCTAAACCCTTTCAAACCCCTACAGCTGCATTGAACGCGATATCCAGAGAAACCTGTGTATATTGTGAAAACGAAACACACTCAACTAATGATTGTACTAAATTTAAGATATCCGAAAGGAAAAACATTCTAAAACGTAAAGGTTTATGCTATTTCTGCTTAAAAAGGTCACATATCGCGAAGTCCTGTCGCTCCAGAGCTAATCTATGTCCCAAATGTAACAAAAAACACCACAAGTCCATCTGTGACACATTAGAATCTAAATCCGACAACGAAACTACAATAACGACCATGTTTCACAATCAACACGAACCGAAAGTAGAAAGTGACATGTTGTTATTAACTTGTGACGTATTAATTCATTATAATTCTAAACCGAAAATAGCGCGTATTTTGTTGGATACTGGGTCTCAAAGAAGTTTCGTTTCGGAAAATATAGTTAAAGAGCTAAAACTCCCTATAATTCGTGAAGAAAATTTGAGTGTTTATCCATTTGGTTCTTCTAAACCAATTAAAAAATCCTACAAAGTTGTTAAATTGCTACTGCGAAATCTCACGAGCTAAGCGGAGATCGAAATTGAGGCACTTCAGACAGAAATTATTTCATCGGCGCCAGTGACAATTCCAAATGAAAAAATACGAGAGCTGATGAGAGAGAAAAATTACCCCCTGGCTTACGAAAAGCGCGGTCAAGGTCAGATCGGAATTCTAATAGGCATAGATAATTTCGCCCGAGTGGCATGTGGAAAGCTTCAAAATATAAACAATCTGCTTCTACTCGAAACGGTATTTGGATATACAGTCATGGGACAGTCTGAGAAAGATGTAAACACCGCAGAGCAGTGTATTAATTCTCTGTTTATGCGTTGCGAAGCAGAATCAAGTGAATTATGTAATGAACTCCGAAAGTTCTTTGAGTTGGATTCTTTAGGCATAAATGAAAAAGAAAATTTATGCGCGTCTAACGAAGTCTTAAAAAACTTTGATGAAAATATAAAATATGAGAAGGGAAGATATGAGGTAAAATTACCGTGGAAGGATGAGGCACAAGTACCTCATAATAATTTTGACCTTGCAAAACGTCGATTTAATAAACTAATGTACAGATTAAAAGAAGATCCTTGGCTGTATGAAAATTATAAGAATGTTATTTCAGAACAACTTAGGGAAGGGATTATAGAGGAATGTCAGGATGCTGAAATAAAATTGGAAAACTGTTACTATATGCCTCACTCTGCAGTTGTTAGAAAAAATAAAACCACAAGCAAAGTTAGAATTGTATACGATGCATCTTCCAAAGAAAATAAACAAAAATCCCTAAATGAATATTTACATCAAGGACCGAATTTAAACCCTAATTTATTGACTTTAATTTTAAAGTTTCGAGAACATAAAATTGCATTTTCATCGGACATTGAGAAGGCATTTTTGCAGATTGCAGTTGCACCTTCTGATAGAGATTATCTTCGTTTTCTCTGGACAGATAGAGATTTATTTGACACAAACAACATTAAAATTTTCCGATTCAGGAGGGTTCCGTTTGGCGTTACTTCAAGCCCTTTCCTCTTAGCTGCAACGATTAAACACCACATACAAAGATACAAAACAGAATTACCAACGATAGTTGAAATGTTAAGACAAAAATTTATACGTTGATGATTTATTCTTTGGAGGTAAAGATGCCAGCGAAGCGTACAATTTGTCAGTGAAGGCAGATAAACTATTAATGGATGCAGGAATGAAATTAAGAAAATGGAGAACAAATTTCAAAGATTTGAGCAAACTCTGGTCTGAAAATAACATGGAGGTAGAAGATAATGAAGAGCCATCTAAGGTGTTAGGAATAAAGTGGGATGACAAATTAGATGTTTTACAATTACAGATTAAACCCCTTTTAGAATCAATTAAGAATGCTAAAAACACAAAACGGTTCATTTTACAAACAGTAGCTAAAATCTTCGACGCACTGGGAATTTTATCGCCATATACAATCAGAGTAAAATGTCTCCTTCAAGATATGTGGGAAAGAGGAACAAAATGGGATGAGAAATTTCCTCAAGAATTGCAAGAAAAGTGGGTCAGCTGGTACTCCGAAATTGAAGATATTAAAGATCTTTCTGTCGAGAGAAGATACTTTCCAGACGAAGTTCAAATGAACACGGATGTACTACAACTTCACGTGTTCTCAGACGCCAGTCCCAGGGCTTACGGCGCAATCGCGTACTTTAGGCAAAGGGATGCGAAGGCATTTAATACTACTTTGTAATGTCAAAGGCGAGAGTCGCCCCATTGAAACGACTGACCGTACCCAGGTTGGAACTCCTTGGAGCAATAATTGCAGCAAGAATTGCCAAATACCTTGAAGATATTTTCAAAATTGAGAAATGCAACATCTATCTTAACACGGATTCGTCAATAGTTCTGCACTGGATTAAAGGCACTTCGAGAGAATGGAAACCATTTGTAGCTAACAGGGTCATCGAAATAAAAACGAATTCTGATCCACAGAACTGGAACTACTGTAAAGGAAAAGAAAACCCAGCAGATTTGCTCACAAGAGGTGAATCAGTTCAAAGATTGAAGAACAGTAACAGGTGGTTCAAAGGACCAGACTGGTTGACATTATCGGAAGAACTTTGGCCATCAAGCATAGCAGATAAAGTAACATCAGAAGAAGTGCTAGCAGAAAAGAAAACGGTCAAAACAGAAACCTGCCATCAGTTAGTCTGCAACACCATCCCTAATAATGACCCAATCCTAAATATTGAAAACTACAGCAAACTGTCAAAGATGTATCGAATCACTGCTTGGATCAACAGATTTGTTTACAATGCGAGAAATGATACCAAAAAATCCGGTCCATTAACTGCAGATGAACTTCGTATCGTTGAAATTTATTGGGTATAACACACTCAGTCAATACATTTTAAAAGTGAGATTAACTCATTGAAAGAAGGCAATTCAGTACACAAGTCATCATGTCTATACAATTTAAATCCAATTTTAGATTCGAATGAAATTATAAGCTTAGGCGGAAGACTGCAAAACTCCGATCTGGAATTACACGAAAAACATCCATGGATAATTCCCAGCAAGTCAAAATACACCGAATTACTAGTAATGAACGCTCATTTAAAGGTCTATCATTCGGGAGTAGCTGATACTTTGGCGGAAGCAAGAAGTAAATTTTGGATCCTTAGAGGAAGACAAGTAGTTAAATCTATCTTGAACAAATGCTTAACTTGCAAACGATTTAGAATACGTTCTGGTACACAAGTGATTGCACCTCTGCCAGCGGACACGGTCCAGAAATCCTTTCCATTCGAGATCACAGGAATCGATTTCGCTGGTCCCCTCTTTACAAGAGATGATAACAGGAAGCATTATATATTACTGTGTACATGCGCAGTTACACGTGCAATTCACTTAGAATTAGTATCTAACTTGACCACTGAAAAGTTCTTATTAGCTTTACGAAGATTCATCGCCAGGCGTGGATTGTGTTCAACTATCTACTCCGATAACGCGAAGACGTTTAAGAGATCAAACCTTGATTTAAAAGAGATATGGAATAACATCAATTCATCGGAAGTAAGCGACTTTTTCGGAAAAACAGATATAAATTGGAAATTTATAGTGGAAAGAGCTCCCTGGAGGGGCGGATTCTGGGAGAGATTAGTAAGATCAGTCAAAACAATCCTACGCAAAGTTATCGGAAAATCGTCCCTATCTGTCGCAGAACTAGAAAAAATATTAACAGAGATAGAATCTATAATTAATTCCCGACCAATCACATATTTATATGAAGATCCCGCAGAACCATCACCATTGGCGCCAGCTCATTTTTTAACAGGAAGACGAATAACGTCATTACCACCAGTAAAACTGAATGAAAACTTCATGACAACCAGAAAGACATTAACTAAACGTTACAACTATCGACAAAGACTGTTGGATCATTACTGGGAAAGATGGAGAAAAGAATACTTAATGAACTTAAAATCGGCCAATTGTGCACCTTCAGCTGCAGTATCACGAGACTTCAAAGAAGGTGATGTGGTACTTCTGGGAGACACTAACACCCATATTCACGAAACTTTCTACCAGCTGGTAACAGCCGGATTACCATAGAATCGGATGGTTAAAAAAAAAATGGTATTCACAAGGCCAAATCGGCTGGTTACATCTCGTTTTTAACAGACGAATGTAACCAGCCGAATTCGGGTGGTTACCGGCCTGTTACATTCGACGCATGCGCTGTGAGGCTCTAATCTGTTAACAAACATGGCGGACTACAGCGCTGTTGAAGACAGAAGATATGGAAATTTTAGAATTTATTGATAGATTTGCAAAATTTATGTGTGAGGAGAAAATAAACGGTTTAGAAGACTTGTGTGTCAAGGATTTTCCAATACATTACCATCAAAATAAGTAAACGGTAAACAGGCGAAAAAGGAAATGTTTTAAATTTACAGCAAACGTGTCAATGAAATTATGGCGCAGCGGTAAAGCGAGCGATTGGCAAGCAGTAGTTCCAGGGTTCTGGCCTCGCTGCGGCCAAAGTTTCCCTTCTTGCTCTCTCACCCCCCCCCCCTTTTTTTTACATCTCTTTTTTTTTTTTTTTTTTTTCTAAAAAAGTAAGGCCCTCTGGGATGAAGTATTTAACCATTTTAATTAGGTGTATAAATTCGACATTATACTACAATACCATCAAAATCAATCATGATCCCAATCCTGTCAGAAAAAAAGAAATAATTTTATTATTTTTTTCCCAGCAAGAGCATTGCAAAATTTAATAGACAAAGCCATGTGAATTAGCAGGGGTTAGCTGGGCTGGAACAGGTTTCTTTAATTAGTCCCCTTTCTAAAATTCCTTTAATTGATTTCCCACCCTCCCCCCCAAATTTTAGTCAATGAAATTAGTAGTTTTTTTATTTGCATTGATTCTGCAGTTCAACTATAGGTAAAAAAAATTTCAGCGCTACATATCCCCCATCCCCTCCCAATTTTTATTTGCCTACGATTTTGCAAAAGAACATGTAGCTTTGAGACAAAAATTCATTGACATTTGTTTTATCTGTTTCATGGGGGAAGAAAATGTAAATTTTAACAGAGTCTGTTTTAAGCTTATAGTATTAAATATTTATTTACATACATCCGATAAAATAACTAATATAATTCTTGATTTTTGCATTATTCCATTAATAAAAATACATCAGAGGCATTATTCACTATTAATATTTAAATTGAATACTCTTTTTCCCCGTTCCTGCTTTATTTAAATAAGTTGTACACTTCGTGCTAAATTATTACTCATACATTAATCACATGCGAAAAAAAAAAAAAAATCTTATTTAAATGTCTGACTACAGAGTGATTAGTGTCTTTATTGTGGGAAAAAACTTGCAATTTCGAGTGGAGATCTGCAATTCCTTTTTTTTTTTTTTTTGGTGGGGGGGGGGGGGAGAGTCTAAAAATTTCTAGTCCTTGATATGAAAAATCAAGAGACAGCCTAGTTCATAACTTCAGTTAAAAATTGAGTAATGGCTACCTCATAAATCATTATTTAAGACCCAGCAAGAACCATCTCAACACAATCACATTTTAATATTCACGTATATATTTACCCTTTACTGTATAAAATTACAAAAAATTGCAGAGCTGCTCTATGATCCATATTTTTGTGATTAAAGTATGGTCACCAGTAGGTTTCAACATTAGAATCATTACAATTGTATTAAGACATTGTAAAAATCTTTTTTATGCATTTGAAATTTTAATTATTGATACTAAAAAAAAAAAAAAAAAAAAAAAAAAACATACCATCTCCTACAGTAAAACAAATAAAATACCCCCAGAGTAAGCTCTTAAGTATGTATTCACAAATTTTTAAACAATCGTACTGTTTTTGACTGTCAGATACATTAAAAAATAAAAATAGGAAACCTTCGAATACCTTTAAAAATTATCTTTTAAAATCAATATATCTTTTAAATTCGTAGGAGTATATAAATAAAATATCGGTTATTAATTACAAAAAATTCAGCAGAAATCTCCGAAATAAATAATTGAAGCATTTGTGATTATAAAAACACATGAAAACACAGTAAAGGGTAAATATTACACTCCTGCTTATTTTCAACTATTTTGGAGCGCTCGCGAAGAGGGGTCAAGGGTCGGCTCGGCAATCAGCTGATTGGATAGCCAGTGCCCTAAGCCAATCACAGACGAGCTTACAAAGCAGAATGCACAAGTACAAGTTAATCGGTGGTCAGGAAACCAGTGGTTTTAAATAGTTGGTGAATACCGTTCTGAGGTTACCAGTGTGTTACCAGCAAGTAACGGTCAAACGTTAGTTTCATAATCAGGCGGTTACTAGCCGTTTCGTGAATACGACTGTTAGCTACCCAGAAACATGTGGAGCATGGGTAGAATCCTTGAAGTGTTTCCAGGTAGAGACGGAAAGGTGAGAGCATGCAGCGTAAAAATCAAATCAGGAACAATTAAAAGACCTGTACAGTTGCTGTTTCCATTAGAGCTAAGAGACTGATTGAACTGCGAACTTTAATTGTGTTTTATATATATATTAGAGTGTAATTTGTGTAACCTTAATTTCATTATTTGTATTTTAACTATTTAATTTTAGTATTTAGATGAAACTTAATTTCATCGGGGGGGAAGATGTAGAATCTTGTGACTTTCCTCCTGGAAGAGAAAATTTCTGCGCGATTGCAGCGCCACTGTGTAAGTATGTTTTACTTCAGTCTGTTTCACGAGAGATAAGAACCAGATGTATTGGCAGACAGGCATGTTCGCCTGAATAGCATGGCTAATCTTTTAAAACCACTGTCTTAAATGTATATATGTAAATTAAGCATAATAAATTAATCCAGAATGAATGCTTATGAACATTTATAGACAAATCACAGTCACTAAGGAAGTTTAGAAGGAATTACTCCAACAGTCACCAACGGCAATTTTTTTTTT
>JAWZYV010020021.1:0-18789 GCA_038373885.1 Cheiracanthium punctorium | reverse complement strand
GCTTCTTGGCGATTTTCCAAAAATCGCCAATTTGGCGCGTTTTCCCATCTTGTCTCTGGGAGCCAAGATGCTCCCAAAGACACTACGGGAGAACGCATCCAAATTAGCGATAAATACACAAAATAATCAAATTGAAAAGCATAAATATTAAAGTTGTAAACAACAAAAATTATTGTACCTACATAACTTGTTGAACAACTGATTTTTTATTTTATTTAAATAATCATATTCGTCGTCTCACAAATCTTAGTTTTTAATTTTTGTGGATACTATTTTAGAAGGGATTTTCTGTAATCTAAAATGAATTTTCTAAAATCTAAACACTAAACCATAAACCTAAAATCAAAACACTAATCATAAACCATTCAGGTAAAGCAATTTTCTGAAATCTAAAACAGATTGTCTGAACTCTAAAATTTTCTTTTAGCTGCAATCAGTCGTTCTTTTGTAATCCTCTCAAGAAAAAGAGATTTTTTTGAAATCTAAAATGAATTTTCTAAAATCTAATGCTAAAATTTTTCGTTTAGCCACAACCACACACCACGCAATTTAGAAAAACACGCTTACCTTCTCTCAAAATCTAATCCACAGTGGGAAACGGAGGATTAAATCCACAAACACAATTAACGGAGTTAATTAGTTTATCAAAAAAAACGGATCCGAAAACATTTGTCGTTAACCCCTCTGAGTTTCCATAAGAAATGGCTTTTAGAAACCAATAGAATAATTCAAACCAACCGCCGCGCATGCGCTCCGTCAACACAAGCCGATCAAATCCTTCTCGAACCAAAACTAAATTATACCACATATCATTCTGCTCCCATACAAACACAGCTGCGCATGCGTAAATCAAAGAAACGACTTAACGCATGTAAAGCATTACTAACAACATCGGCTAAAACGTCTCACAAGTGCTTACATGTACATATAGAATCGTTTTAGTAAAATTTAATTACCTTTTGTGTGAGGGGGAGCTGTGCCCCCCCTCAACCCCCCCTTATCCTTTTAGTAGAGTAAATTTAATAATGTAAACAATAAGAGTCCCGTCAGTCAAAAACGCACGATACAGAAACAAAATGGCGGATTTCCACATGGTTGCCAGAATGCAAAATAAAGTCGCCAAGGTTACCACATTATACCTGTTATCGCCTCGTTGGCGAAGAAGCACCCTAAACTAGGATTCAGCCGAACTGGGTTAGAACTGGAACTTATGAAGTATCATGGAGCACGATAAAATGTATAAAAAAAATTCTCTTCCTGTAAAGTGTGGAAGGATATCGTATAGTATTTACTCTTAACTTACTTATATATATTATTATTATAATAATTAGCGGGGGAAAAAGTTGTCAGAGTGATGCTGTAAAACAGGTATGGGCAACCTTCGAAAAGTTGTGGGCCAAACTTTAGGATATTAGCGAAGTCGCGGGCCAAACTTGCGGATTTTAGCGAAGTGGCGGGCCGTATAATTGAGATTTATGTGGGATATTGAATGGTTTATATGGAGTTTTCAAATGTTCCGCGGGCCGGATCAAAAGCCGTGGCGGTCCACATATGGCCCGCGGGCCCATATGTGCTGTAAAAGATACTTTTCAACCTAATTTCTTATACTGTATTATTAAAATGTTTTGGAATTCTTGCATTGTTATACTAATGCAGCGTTAAAGTATGAATTTTGAAGTTTACCAAGTCAAAAATATAGTGTTCTAAAAATTAGTTAACTTTTTCAGTTATTTCAGCCTTTTCAGTTATTTTTGAAAAATCGATAAATCTAGTATATTTTCCATGGCGCACCAATAAAATTGTTTCTTCGTTAACAGTGTGAAAGTCTAGTCTACCCATTTCCTGAATTTTATCTATTTTTGCACAAGGTTTTCAGGGGAAAAAATGGTAAAATCATACAAGCCGGTGCGCACCCCATGTAAACATGGCGACAGTCGTTGGAGCTTGGCGGCCGCCAAGATCCAGCGACTGTCGCCAACCATTTTCCACTATCAGCACATTAAAATTGCACATATATTCCACTAAAAATGAGCAACCAGTGGGCCGTTTTTAACTAAAAAAACCTCAGTAGATTCAGCAACCTAGTTGTACAGCTATCTAAACTAGGCAACCAGTGGTCCATTTTTAACTAAAAAACCTCAGTGGATTCAGCAACCTAGCTGTACAGCTATCTAAACTAGGCAACCAGTAGCCCGTTTTTAACTAAAAAAACCTCAGTGGATTCAGCAACCTAGCTGTACAGCTATGTAAACTATGCAACCAGTGGACCGTTTTTAACTAAAAAAACCTCAGTGGATTCAGCAACCTAGTTGTACAGCTATGTAAACTATGCAACCAGTGGACCGTTTTTTACTAAAAAAACCTCAGTGGATTCAGCAACCTAGTTGTACAGTTATGTAAACTATGCAACCAGTGGACCGTTTTTTACTAAAAAAACCTCAGTGGATTCAGCAACCTAGTTGTACAGCTATGTAAACTATGCAACCAGTGGACCGTTTTTTACTAAAAAAACCTAAGTGGATTCAGCAACCTAGTTGTACAGCTATGTAAACTACGCAACCAGTGGACCGTTTTTAACTAAAAAAAAACAACAACAGTGAACTAAGCAACCTAGTTGTACAGCTAATGTAAACTGGGCAAACACTGGCCCGTTTTCAACTCAAAAAAACATCGGTGGATTAAACAACCTAGTTGTACACCTCTTATAAAGTCAGTATGATTAGAATAGCACGTAAATAGCACTTACGAAAACATAAACACTTCAAATATCAATTTAAAATTCACATTAAAAACCTTAAACATTGCAAAGATTCGTTAAAAAAGAGCACTTACCTCTATTTTTTTTAAAATAACCGCTCAGAAATGTCCCCAACACCCACCGGCTTATAACGTACTATGTTTCTAACAAACACGCACAAATTCTTTTCTTATATTAACATAACACATTTCATTCCCTTCCATCAATAACGCAAACAATTTCAAATTCCCAAACCTGATGAAACACGTATTCTTTATGGTTGCCAGTCACAACTACCACCGGCAGTTGGCGGTGCATCGCTCACTCTCGCGTCAGATTGTTCGCCAATGATTTGTAAACAAAACATTGATATGTAAACAAAGCACCGTATACGGAATATAGTCCGAAAAAATGGATGTATGTATATAATAATGTATATATATCTAAGAGGAAGTCAGTGTTCTGGACTAAAGGCTAAAATGTTCCTCAGATATGCAGAAATAAAAGTTTACATCTCTAGAATTAATGTTTAGGTGTAACTTTTTTGAATTAGTTTTTATATTGAAAATAAGTCTTGTTCCCATGTAAAGAACTGGACTGTTGGAACCAGGCTAACAGGCATCAACTGAATTTCATTTATTAATTAATTTTTCAGCAAGCAATGATTTAGCACAAATTTAAATGGATGTTTAAACATGCATTTAAATTGCTACATACGCAGTCGTCACAACTTATAATCAATCAATATTTTTTATTTTTATTTATATTTTTTATTAATGTATTTTTGACAGTTGAATTGGTATTTTCTTCCTCCTAACACAACCTCTTATTTCAACTAGATGTCTCCTTTAAAACACTATAATAAAATTTTTTATTCATAATAAAAGTATTATTTCTGTAATGATGTATTCAACAAATTAAATTTCAACAATTTAATTTAAAAAAGCCTTATATGTACAGGATCAAAAGAAATTAAAACTATGTTTTGGTTAAATTTTCTGTACTCAAGAGTCTGCTTAAGACTGGTTTTGATTTAATAATCTACAAAGGTAGAATTACAATTGATCAAATAAAATTTTCATATGTTTGTAATGTATTCACCACATGCAAATAATACTAAAAATTTCCATTAATTTTTGTTTTTCTTCTTTCAGAATTTTACTTTATCCCCTTTGCAGTACAGTTGTATTACAGTGCCAAAGGCTAAAAACAACTGAGATGTTCTTAAAAGTGATTACAAGAAGGTTCTTTACAACACAGTAAAATAGCAAATTTAATATCAAGGGTATCTTGATTTATGTATTACAATATTAGAAATTCCAAAAAGAAAAAAAAAAAAGAGATGTTTTTTTAAAAAAATATATAATGTAGGAGATGTTTATAAGTAATAGTTGTTAGATGATATATGTTAGCCTTTTGAACAACTTTACATTTAAAACACTTGCATGTATTTGGCTTAGAAAAAATTTAGAGATAAGGAATTTTCTTAAGAAAAATAAATCTCAGGAAACATGATCATGTCTTATATATAAAGTGCTTGCACACAGAGAAGCATATTTCAAGATGAATGCACATATCCACACAAATGAAGTGCATGAAAAACCTTTTAAAAAGGCCTCACGTTTAAAAATGAAAGCATCTAGCCTCGCAAGTAAAAAATCGTTTGTATGTGATCTGTGTCACAAGTCATTTTCAACGTCCAGTCGATTAAACGAGCACACACGTATCCACACAGGCGAAAAACCATTTGTTTGTCATGTGTGTCAGAGAGCATTCACAAAAGTATCCAATATGAAAAAGCATTTACTTACCCATTCAGGTGAAAAACCATTTAAATGCAAAGTGTGTCACACGCCTTTTTCAACGCCTTCTCTTTTGAAACAGCACGCATTTATCCACACAGGTGAAAAACCGTTTGTTTGTGAATTGTGCCAAAAGGGATTCAGAAAAGCTGATCATTTGAAAGTACACTTACTCATTCACAAAGGGGATAAACCGTTTGTGTGCGAGCTGTGTCAGAAAGCATTTATATTAAAAGAAAAGTTGAACGCGCATGCTCGCATCCACACAGGTGAAAAACCATTTCAGTGCGAAGTGTGCCAGAGGACATTTACGTATTCAGCAACCTTGAAGATGCATGCGCGTCTCCACACCGGTGAAAAACCGTTTGTGTGCGAGGTGTGTCAAAGGGCGTTTAGACAAATTTCAAGCTTGAAGATGCATACTCGTATCCATACAGGTGAAAAGCCATATGTGTGTAAAGTATGTCAGAAAGCGTTTGCAAGATCCTGTAGTTTGAGAGTGCATTCACGCATCCACGTGAAAGATTCTCAAGTTTGAAAATGCGTACATCCACGGAAGTGACAAATCATTCATGCATGAAATACATAGTATTTTTAAGAGAAACACGTTTTTCAAGAGACATCTACATATTCACGCATGTGAAAAACTTTTTACGAAGCTCATAATACATTTTGTTAGCACTGATTTCTCATTGAACAAAGATTTTTTTGTACCATATAAATAAAATTTCAGAAAATTATTATTTCAATCTGTGTGAAAGTCACCCCTAGTGATATCTGTAGAAAATTTTCTTATGTATGTAGGTGGTATAAAACAGTGAGGCGGACATCAGACATTGATATCTATATGCAAACTTTTACGAGCTCTCCAGATTCACTGAGTATTTAGTAAACTGCATTAATATTTAGCATACATTTACTATTCATAGGCAACCCCCCCCAAAATATATATATATATATATATATATATATATATATAAATACAGCTTAATTACATTAGTTCCCATATTCCTTCTTTCCAAGTGTGCATGTTAGAGCTTCTCCCTTAAATTTTGGTTTCGTGATTAAATGTACATGTGCATAGGTTTTAATGAATGAGATAGGAATAATATTTACAAAACGATACTGTAACAAATACAATCAATGACAAAAAAAAAATATTAGCATTTTGAAAAGCTATATCAGGTTGACATCATCCTGGAAAAGCTTGCACCAAGAGCTTTAAAATGAGCCCTCATTTATTTCAGCAGCATAAATAAAACAGTATTTATGTGCTGTTCTATGAGGGAAATTATTGCATAAAACAATAATAGGTAAAAAGTTTAAAAACTTGTAACTTTTGAAAAAAAAATGAGGTAGAAATTAAATTTGATATCTGGCTACAGGTCATAGTAGACAACAACTGTGCCAATTTTCAAAAAAATCAGAGGGGGGTCGGCTTGTAAGCTGTGTTGATTCGACATGGAATAAAGAGGAAATAGAACTTATGCCAGTGCAGGGGTGTGTGCGGGGAGGGTGAATCTTGAATTATGTTTTGTTAATACTTTAATAATATCAAAATGTGGGGAATAATACCGTAAGCGGGTGTCGGTTGAGTTGGCGACTTTTTTTTTGTCGCCAGCGGCTAACCTTGGCGACTTTTTTTGAGCGCCAAACAAAACATAAACATACGTTGACACATAACTAACAAAATGAACCCCAAACTATAACACTATCTAAACACATAAAAACATTTTTAGACATATTTCAAATGCAATTATGAACAAAAATCACATAAACAAAGCACTACCTCTGGACTATGGGTACGTCAAAAAATAAATAAACCATAACCTTAATCATATACAAAATGCCAAAATAAGTTTCTGCACATAATTATACAGCAAAATTTCCCTTAAAACGTTAAAATAACAATTTTAAATTAATAGAAAAACATCAAATAAACCAACTACCTCCCCCCCCCCCCCACACACACACACCTCCCCACAAACAACTCAAAAATACATATATTGAATCATATGTAACGTGAATAGTGCACGTGATTTCAAGAAAAATATACTGCAAATATTTTCATAAAACGTTTAAAACACTCTTTATAAATAACATAAAACTACTATAATAAACCGACTACTTCCTCCCTCACGTGCTTTTTGCAATTTAATACCTTCAAAACACACAACATTTACACTATTAATCACACTAGAATCAAATCTGATCTCAAACAACTCAAAAATCCTTACATATTTATTCATAATAAACCTAGAAATTGTATGGGAATTCTGTAAATAAGGAGCAAATGCATATCACAAATAAAAATAACCATCCCTCTTAAAACCTTAAAAATTTTTACTTTTTCATCCCAATTCACAAAAAAATAACATAACATACTGAAAACCTTACATAATTATGAAAACATAAGACCATAAATATTCTCAACTATACACTGGTGTACCGTAAAGCAAGAAATAAACATTTAAATAAATAAAAGCACCACATACCTTAAATTTTATTCATGAACAACGTGCGTTCATCTCAAAATAAATCCATCAGAAGCATTCAAATAAGCATAACAAGTGTACCTCAACACAGTCGCAACATTTTCAAATGTTTGTCGAAATTGACTTGATAAAGAAATAAGAAACAACTCAGCGTATAAACGAACCGATATCATTACAGCTCAACACAAATTACCTACATTTATTATAAAACCAAGCAAAAATTACACTTTTCAAAAATAACCATTATAAAATACAAAACTTCAGCAGACGACACGACACGACTTCCTTCCCGGCGAATTCAAGTTCAGTTATTTTGCCAGTTGAACTCCTTGAAATTCGTTCAACCAATCACGTAATTCCTTCCAACAGTATAGTTTCTCATGACATCATAAAACAACACAACTCCGCCGGACGGGTGGCCGAATAGCTAATCTCGATTGGCAACGCTGCCAGGACTGTTTACTACAAATAGTAAGCTTTGGCGACGCATCTCCCTTGGCGATGGACACCCGCTTACGGTATTATCCCCAAAATGTGTCTAAAAGTAAGCAGTTAAAAATGGTTACCCTTTTTTTTTTTTGTATTTATGGTTTATATTTGAGGTTTTTTCGTACGAAAAACTTAAATAATTGAAACTATTGTTATGAAAATATTTCAAAGATCATGCGTATTTATAGTTTCTTTTTTCATATTTTATTTCAGATTTTACTTTGTGCATAGTTGGTAACAGAGTCTGCCAGAAACATCATTACTGGAGGTCTATACTGGTATTCAGAGGTTTTAAGTGAATTTTAGTACTGCTAAAAATGCAAATAAGGCAAAAATGTCAGCTTTCGAACTGTATTTACTGTTTTCTGTAAACAGATTCATCCCTTCCAGTAAGATTTAATGAAAAATTGTACATGAAATAGCCATTTTTCTTAACTAAAAAATTTGTTTCCTTTTATAGTTATATATTATTCCTAATTATGATCGTGTTGATTTCATGATACATATTTCTTTTACTAAAAAATATTTATTTACTGGACTAATTTTTTATAAGAATGAAATCCCAGTGACCAACAATAATTTGGGTGTAATGTGAACCAAGAAATTATATAGTTAAACAATTTATGATCTATAGTGATCTATGATATCAGTATAAGTAATAAAACTGCTGCCATATTAATTACACTAGACTTTAAATCAAATTTATTATATTCGATAGTAACATTAGTCACATGACGAGTATGACTCAACATTGTGCTGTATAACATGAAAAAGCAATGCTGACAGGGTTGTTATGATTTTGCCCAACCCGAAAAAACCCGGGTGGGTTTTTAAAAAAACGCCCACTTGAAAAAACCCGAGAAAAAACACAACTGGGTTTTTTTCAAAATTTCAACTTTAATTGCGTAGATAATACATCGCTTAACATCAGTACACCACTTGTAAGTTTATAAACAGCTCCCTACCTACCTCCCCCCACACCACCACTACCTAAGGAAAAAAAAATCGAGCTTCACATATAGGCATTAAAACTTTCTAGAGTAAATTTTTATGCCTATCTGTATTAAAATGAATAAGTATTTTTTAACCATAAAAAATCATTAGTTTAAAAAGTTGTAATCAAGCACTAGTATATCACTGTTAAAATTATTACGAATAGTCAATTCATCTAAGAGCAAACCATGATTGGGGTTGCTATTGTTATTGATTTATACATTCTTTCATGTATGATTAATAATTGTAATCAGTTATTACTATTAAATTAACCACTTTTATTTATAATTGATTTTTGTAATCAATTAGTTAGCTTTAAGTTGCATTTAGTAATAAGCAAATTTTTTTCAAATATTCTGAAACCCCATCCCTTCTTCTGAAAAAACCCTGATAAACCCCCAAAACCCTGAAAAAACCCAGTGCGTTGGGTTTTTTCTGAAAAAACCCAGGTTTTTAACAACCCTGAATGCTGAATCGTTTGACTGGAAGGGGTTGAGCAGGATACTGTTTAAAACAACATGGAAGAAAAACCATCTGAGTGCGTCAGTAAACTGCTTGAAACTGTGCTCAGAAATGTTGATAATGAAGAAACATCATCTGGGAAATTTCCTATCAATCAGTCTAACCTGAAACCTCCTATGGGCAGAAAGTTCGAATGTCAGGTGTGCCAGAAGTCCTTCGTCCGATCCTCGAATCTGAAGCAGCATTCCCTTCTGCATTCAGGGGAGACTCCATTCAAGTGCGAGGTATGCGAGATATCATTCGCCGATCCTCGATACTTGAGGCGACACAAACTCATGCACAGCCAAGACAAGAAATACGAGTGCAAAGTGTGTCAGAAAACATTTTCCCGTCTCGCATACCTGAAAGCGCACGTCCACTACATCATGTCAGAGAAACCCGTGATTTGTGAGATATGCGAGAAGTCGTTCACCGATGAAGCCTATTTGAAAGTGCACATGCTCACCCACACGCGAGAGAAAGTGTTCGCTTGTGAAGTGTGTGACAAGAAGTTTCCGAGCAAGTTCAGTTTGTCTCAGCATCGCCGTACTCACACGGGAGAGAAGCCGTTTGTTTGTGACGCTTGCCAGAAAGCTTATTCTACGAAGTCCAGTTTGAAAATGCACATGCTCACTCATGTGGGAGATAAAAATTTCGTTTGCGAAGTGTGCAACAAGTCTTATACTTACATATCTAGCCTGAACCGCCACTTGCGTTCCCACGTGGGACAAGATCGCCGATTCGCATGCAACATTTGTCAGAAGACTTTCCCCGAGTCGTCGGGTGTCCAGAGACACATGCGTACCCACACTGGCGAAAAACCTTTCGCTTGTGACATTTGCAAGAAGCTTTTTGCCAGGGCTGAGAGTCTGAAGGAACATTTAAATTCCCACACTGGAGAAAAACCTTTCGTGTGTGAAATTTGTCAAAAATCTTTCAGCAAGTCTTCTACATTGAGTCGGCATAAACATATACATTCTAAAAATAACTCTCGATAGAGTATAGATATAGTTAAAATGTGTTACTGTATTAAAACTATTAAAAATATGTTTGAACCCTTTAATGCACAGTGATCCCGCTCTGGGAACACCAAATTCTGACGTTTTGACTGTTGCCAGTCACAAAGAATAAATTTGACCTCTATAAAAATAGTGGCAGGTGACATAGCTCCACGAGAATCCTTTACTTTTTAGCACGTCGTTTCCCGTAAAAAAATTGTCACGATTACTTTTAAAAACACTGACATCTGCTGAAAAATGAAAGAATGCGAGAACAGCTGGATAGATTGCCCAATGCTGAAAATAGGGCAGCCGTTGCCATCGCTCGACTTAACTACCAGCAAGATGGCGGATGATCAAAACATTCATTGTGGGCCACAGATCCAGAGACCCTTTTTTGACACAGCCAGCTGTGTCAAAAAAGGGTCTCTGGATCTGTGGCACACGATGAACGTTTCGAACATCCGCGATCTGGTAGTTAAGTTGAGCGATGGCAACGGCTGCCCTTTTTTCAGCATTGGGAAAGGGTTGTGCCTCAAAGGGTTAAACACGCCATGGCCTTCTTGAATTTAAACTGCCTGCATCTTTTCTTCCTTTTCTCCAAGTGAGAAGGGTGTTCTATACGTCATGCATCATGCCACTGATAGTGCCATCTGCTGTTAAGATCCCTAACGATTTGCGAAAACCCTAACAACAGATGGCACCACCAGTGACATGTGGTTGAAATATATTTTTAAAGTTTTAATATGGTAATACCTTATTTAAATATTTAACTATAATTTTCAGGACTGTACTTGTTAATCATTTTTAGTGTATAGATTTTATTTGTTTTGCTGCTCTGTAATGGCAGGTACATTTCTTTTTATTTTTTGATGAGGGGACATGCAGGGAGAGTGTTATTTATAAAAAAGCTAGATTTGAACAAAATGTGCAATACAGCAAAATCTTATGCTAAGGTAAATTAATTTTAGAAGGGCTGATTTAAAAACAAAAAGCTTACTTGACCTAAACAAAATGTGCAATAAAGCAAAATGGTACTCCAAAGCAACCATTTTTAAGAGGGGGGGGGGAAGGAGGGGAGCTAAAGACCTCTAGCCTCCACTGATCATTTTCTGTACATATGCAGTGCATATAATGGCTATCAGAACATTTTTTAATATATTTATTTTACTGATATAATTTATTATTCTGTGCACGATAAATATGCCGAGTGATTCAAAATAGATGTTAAGGCAATTATTTTTTAAACCGTAAGTGATCGAAACATACTTCCAATTAGTAAAGTCATCAAATTAAGAGTAGCTTTCAGATAGGGTATTTTTTTTACTGGGGGTTGTATACTATTAAAATATGAAATTTAATTTTTACACGGTCCCTCCTTTCCTATCACTTATATTCAGGGATTGATTTATGACAGGGCATTCTGGGCACGTGCCCTGGGGCCCCGAAACTTCCTTTTATGTAATCATAATAACTACTAAAATTATCTCTCAAGAGTAAAATTTCTGATTACTTACTTCATTTCATCACAAATATTCAAAATTTTTAATTTAATGTAACTTGTAATGTTAAAAATTATGCATTCAATTCAATATTCGCAAATTCGATAGACACCTCAGCATGCTCCTCCTCTTATCGTTTCCAAGGTGTGTGAAGACTAAATACCCTTAAAAACGTTTCAAAATTGAAAAACTCCTAAAAGTGATATTTGTTGTGACATTTTACTGATTTGTAAATGATTACATATGGTTAACTCAAAAATTATAATTGGTTTTAACTTAATTTCATTAAGTAATATTCTGAGGGAAATTTTTGTGCAGGGGCCCCCAAAAGTATCTGTGCCCTGGACCCCCAAGTATGTAGATTGGTCCCTGCTTATATTTAGAAAAATGTTGCTGTTTGCCTAAGAAAATTAATAAAACAAATCCTGTGTCTCCTCATGGAATAGTTTCTGAGAAAATTAATTTTGAAAAAGATGACTTACACCTCTTTACCTAATGTGTTGGCATCAGTTTTCCTGCCAAAAAAATACTTTAGGGGACCCACTGTGAGTTGATAAAAGATAAGTAAAGATCCAGTTGTTGGGAAAAGCAATTAAACCTGAACAAAAGTGTGAAATTAACAGGTGCAGTTTTACCTAAAATGATCTGTACTGCTTTATGAAATAAGGGATAATTTAGTCTTTCAGGGGGTCATCTACTCATTACATCAATCTTCTAGAGAAGGAATTTTAAAGTGTGAAAGAGAATGACAAAATAATGGTGTAGGTTACTATGGTATGGTTACTGTCACTAGAAACTGCCAAACATGTGTTACAGGAAAATTATAGCTAAATTAGGATTTGAGGAGTCAACTTTGTCTATCGAGTGACTCGTAACATAAATGAACATCAGTTGAAAAGTAATTACATTTTTCTCACTTTGGAGACATCCCCTTATTGCTTGGCGACAAATGCCAAAATTTTCATATTCATATATCTCTGAAACTATTCCACGTAGAGATACGGAATTTGTTTTATTAATTTTCTTATGCAAAGAGCAACCTTCTTCTAAATATAAAGGTTAGGAAAGGAGGGACTGTACAAAAAAAAAATTTTGTATTTTAATATGTATACAACCCCCACAGTAAAAAAATGCCCTATCTGAAAGCTACTCTTAATTTGACGAGCTTTTCTAATTGAAAGTATGTTTCGATCACTTACGGTTTAAAAAATAATCGCCTTAACATCTATTTTGAATCACCCGGCATATGTCAAGGCTTGAATATAAAGCAGAATGGATATCGTTTTCCCCCTGTTCAAAACATTCAAAACAAATAAAAAGCTAGTAACTAATAACTTTTTTTTTTTTTTTTAACTCTGGCAAAAGCGTTTATGCATGCTAGACTAGCTAAACCAAATTTTTGCTTTAATTTGATTTACTTTCCTGAATAATTTTTATTTTGTATCCTATTCAGAGATCCGACTCCTGAAAAAAATTAAAATTTTTCTTCTATAAAATCAGTAACAGAAAAAAAAAAAAAAAAAAAAAAATCTTTATTGTGAAAAACAAATACAGAAACCTCTATTTGTGTTTTCTGTGACAAATAATATTAGGAGTTGCAACTATTCTTGTCAGAACTATTCTCTAAAATGTAGGAGCAGCCCTTAAAGTGGCAAAAATATTCCCCTCTTCAACATATGTATTTGAAGGATTAATATGAAATGTTTTAATTAAAGTGTGTGATTTTGAAATAAGATTAGACTGGGGAAAAATAAGTTAAGACCAGTTTGAATGAATTGATGAAGTTCCAATGAGTTATGTTTCCATTAGTGATGTAAAACAGGTCAGTGTTTTAAAATTTTTAATTGGAATTTTTTAAAAAATAAATTCACTTTGAAGTTTACTGTGTGCTGTGATAAGATTAAGAAAAATTTACAGAAAATTGAAATTACATGTATTCATTTTTAATTTTTTTTCATGGTTAGCATGCCATAAAGTTCATATTTATAAATAAAATGTATAGTTAATAGCTCAGATTTTATTGTACATTTTTTATCTATTATATAAAATAATTATCTCTTAAATCTGTATTTATGTTCAATATGCCTATTTTTCTTAATAAAGACTATGCAAGTTATTTGTTGCTTGATTCTTTTATTTGAAGCAAAATGGAAGCACACACACATTCATATACATTGGGCACAATGCCTTTTTTTTATTTATTTTTTTTCTCTCTCTTTTGGGGTACTCCTTCCAAAACAAGTATTCGAGTGAAAGATAAATTTCCTACATTGGTTTCGTAGATTAAAAATTATTTATCATAGAATATGTATTAGGCTATGTATAAGTATGACTTTCCATATTTCTGTCAAGGTGTGCATTTTTAAAAAACTCAATTATTATTCTCAAATGTAAAATAGGAAATTTATCTCTTACTCGAATACTTTTTTTAGAGGATGTTCACGAGATTATGCCTACCCCTAAACATTTTGTAAATCTCTCAGAGATGATGTGACATGGTCAGAGAAATTATTTAATTTTGCTCAGTGGAATTAAAAGGATGACTAAACCATTTTTTAACCCTTTAACGTGCAGTAGTCTCGCTCTGGGAACACCAATCTCTGACGATTTGACTGTTGCCAGTCACGAAGAACAGAATTTGATTCCTATAAAAATAGTTGCGGGTGACATAACTCCACGAGAATCCTTTACTTTTTAGCACATCATTTCCCGTAAAAAAATTGTCACGATTATTTTTAAACAGCACTGACATCTGCTGCAAAAATGGAAGAATGCGAGAAATAGCTGGATAAATTACCCAATGCTGTAAAAAGGGCAACCGTTGCCATCGCTCGACTTAACTACCAGCAAGATGGTGGATGATCAAAACATTCATTGTGGGCCACAGATCCAGAGACCCTTTTTTGACACAGCTGGCTGTGCACGGGCACAGCCAGCTGTGTCAAAAAAAAGGGTCTCTGGATCTGTGGCACACGATGAACGTTTTGAACATCCGCGATCTTGCTGGTAGTTAAGTCGAGCGATGGCAACGGTTGCCCTTTTTTCAGCATTGGGAAAGGGTTGCGCCTCAAAGGGTTAAAATAAAAATAAATTAAATAAAACAAATCATGGTTCACACCCACTGGCATAAATTATTTTACGACCATTATATCTGATTTGCATCTTTTCATCTAGAGGTAAGTATACAGGATGTTCCAAAAAGGTGATAATGTGCTGTAATTCTTTATCTATTACAGATAAGTGGGCAGTGTAAACTGAAAAAAATGTTCAAAATAAGATCGGAAATGACTGTTAAGAAAAAATTCCTCTCAGTAATTTATTAAATGTTATACTTTTTAAATTTGTATAGGTCCCCCCCCCCCATACAAAAACAATTCCAATTAGTAAAATGTGTCCCATACGCTCATGAGGTGATATAACAAATTTTAGCCTTTCATCATGCAATGTAGCAGAGATATCGTTAAAGATGATCGGGGACTACAGCATTTATAAGTTTTTGTATGTAAATGTTTATTGCTAGAGTGGAAAAAGAGATTTTCTTTCATAATTTCTTTATGGCCCCAGAAATGTGATTATTCGATGTGATTTTTTTCCCTTCCAAAACCATGGAAATGTGGTTTAAGGCAGTGTTATATTCATTTTCATATCTCTGACACTTTTTAAGATATAATTCTCAAATTTTTTGTGTAACTTTATGAGTGTATGGTGTTCATTTTAGTAACTGGGAATTGTTTTGTACAAGGGTCATATACAAATTTTATAAATGTAACTTTTTGAAAATGAATGAGGGGAATTTTTTCCTAACAGAGTCTCATTCCCATCGTTATTTAGAGCATTTTTTTCTATTTACACTGCCCTTTTATCTCTAATAGATAAAGAATTTAAGTCCGTTACCAACTTTTTAGACTCCCTATAGAGTTTCTTCCTTTTTATTGGTAAATTTAAAAAAAAATTCAGATTATCTGAATTCAGTTGACTTTTCTATGTAGATTTAGAGTGCTAACTAGAATTAAGGCTACTTATATTCCTATTACAGTGTAAAAATGTTGTATTTACTTTTATTTATTTATAATAAATATTTTTGTTCTTGTTTTGCATGAATATAGATGTGTGCCAACTGATAATAAATTTTGCACCAAGAATAGTGAGTGTATTTCTTGTTTGTTTCCAAAATGCAATGACCAATGTAAATTATTACTAAAGAAATCAGATGTAATATACGAAGTGAATCCATTTTAGAGTTCTCATTGAAAAGTGTTGCTTTTTATTTCTTTTTCTCTCTAAAACAGGGTTGGTAATCAGCTTTTAAATCAAGACGTATTTTTTAAAAAAAATTACATAGACACATTTTTCAAAATCTTGCATTTTAGAACATTATTCCTAAAAATGTAACGAACCTTTTTAAAATTTATGTACGCTATTGTAATTTAAAGCAAGGTTTTATTGCATTTTATAAATTTACTTGTTTGGTTATATTTTATTCGCTATATTTAAATTCTTGTAATAATACTTCTTTTTATAAGTATTCACTTTTAGAAGAATACATTTAAACTTCCATAAGATGTTCAAGATTTATATAGGAAATAAAGAAAGTCATTTAATTGTGAACTTGCTATTTCTTTTCTGCAATTTTTGACTCCATTCTATTCTCCCCATATACATTTTCCACAGACCCCCAAAATAAATAAGTAAAAATGGCTCGATGATTATACAATGATAAGAAAAAAAAAACCGTTATTCCCTTCTTTATTTTTTAAAAATATGGTTCTTTAAAATAACTTTTTCCTTTATCTTGGTTTAATAAAAGAAATTGATTTAACTTCACTTTGTAGGATTGATTTTGAGCATAGGGGCGTGGCCAGGGGGGGGTGATATCAGGATATATCCCCCCCCGAAAATTTTGGATTAGTGATCGCAAGATTAATACCGTGTTGAAATTTCGTCTATTTATACACATATAAATTCATATCCCCCCCTGAAAAACTTTCCTGGCTACGCATGTGTTGGAGCATCCTTATTTATTTATTAATTTTTTTTATTGAGAAGGGGAGGGGGGGTTAGAAGAATACTTATTCTCATTGGCTGGAGTTAAGACGCAGGCTTTTATTTCTTTATATTTAAGTGATTGTTGTTCATAAATTCATTGCTCATAACCAGTGGCGTAGCCAGGATTTTCTTTCGGGGGGGGTCCAAAATTTTTCCTTCGAATATCATGTAGTTAAGATGAGCGGGGGGGGGGGGGAGTTTGTATTAAAAAATGAGTTTTGACACTAGAAATTAAAAAATACAACAGAAAATATAAAGAAACTTACATAATGCTTGTGAATTCTTCTCTATTTTGGTAAGCAAAGGAAATAAGTGACATTTGATGTAAAATAAAATGAATGCTGGAGAAATATCACTAAACACACCGAAAAAAATAATCCTCAATAAATTATTAGAAAATTCAAAGCAAAACTTTTCGATTTGTCATTGCCAGTCTTTTGACAACTTCGTCGGAGTTGACATATTCTCTATCTTGATAAATGGCGAGAAGTGTCAGTCCTACAAGACGTTCTTCACTCATTTTATTTCTGAGATAAGTCTTTATTCTTTTCAAGCATGAAAAGCTTCTCTCAGCAGAGCATGTAGTGACTGGGAGGGTATTTAAAATGGTCAATAAATACTTTATTATCGGATAAAAGCTACCATCACACGATGACAGCACATCCAAGGGATTGGTCAGCTTGGATTCATCTTTGGCCCATTTATCGCACCATAACATGTACTCAGCCTCCAGTTCTGTCCGGGAAAATTTTGACTGCAAAAAAATCTCCAGATTCTGAAGTTCCTGAATACTCGAATGTTTGAGTTTGGAAGGTAGAAGAAGTTCTAACGCAGATAATATTTTAGTATTTTCCTTGTTGAATCGTTTTGTTAGATGTGCTATGAGTGTGTCCAAAGACGGAATGAATAAAGATATACGGTAGTAATCGAGAGGGCTCTCCGCGTTAGTATAATTACTCCTGTGTGTTTGCAGCTTAGTTAAACGGGGAATTTCAATATTTAATCCAAAGAGATCTTGCATTAATGATAAAAAAAGAACTTTGTTTCATAGCAGCTAAGAATGCAAATGCCTTGGAAGATATAGCACGGCCAGTATTAGTCAGTTCTTCAAGGCACGCTACAATTGGTTTTAATAATTCCACAAAGACAATGATAGCATCATGCCTCTCGATAAATCGAGTTTCGCAAAACTGAATAAGTCGGGTACGTCTGCACTCGGGTATAAATTCCGTAATTAATTTTTTTAGTGTATCACTCGCTATAGTGGTATTGCGCATGAAATTGATTATATCATTAACAACACCCAACGTGTTTCTGGACTTGCGGTTCAGAAAAGGACGAGGACAAAGCTAAATTGAGTCTATGAGAGGCACAATGTACAAATATAGCTTTTGGATATGATGCCTTGATACGTGCCTGTACCCCATTGAAGCACCCACTCATTGAACTCGCACCGTCATAACCTTGTCCAACTAACTTTTCTAAATCAAAGCCAAGTTTTGAGCATTCGGCTAAAATTAAAAGCAGTCAATCCTTCAGCTGTTAGATTTGTTGTCGGCACAAACCCCAAAAATCTTCGTATATCGCATTTTCACAAATATAGCGAATGCACAGTACAACTTGTTCAATTCCCGAAAAATCGCATGTTTCCATCGCATATAATTGAGAAACAGCTAGCTCGGTTAATTTGAGTGGCTATTTTTTCTTGAATTATGTCACCACAAATGCCAATTATTTCATTTTGAATATCTGGACTAATGTAGGTAGCATTTTTTTTGTTGTTGAGGATGTGTCTTTTCAGATCCTCATCGCCCGGCGTTTGCTCTAAATCTTAGTAAAGCTCGTAATTTTTCCGTCCTTGGATTTAGGATTCGTTAAGGACAAAGGGCCAAAATCACGATGTCCACGAAGAGGAAGTTCCTGTTCGCCACAGAAAATGATAGTTTTCAATTATAGGTATAAAGCCTTTGTCGGCTTTTTCTTTCTTCAGGTTTTCTCTGTGAGAATCTATCTGGGAAGCTACATCTCAATTATTTCACACTTTGCGTATTTTCAGAAAATTCTCAGCAATTAATGTGCACACACGATGGTATTCAGCTTTACTATGACTAGTAAATTTTTCGATTGCATCCTTCCATCTGAAAAAGGGTTTTGCAACCAGACAGCCCATTTTTTCATGAGAACCTTTTCCGACACCATCTTGACAAAAAAAACACACAATATCTG
>JAWZYV010020020.1:0-15269 GCA_038373885.1 Cheiracanthium punctorium | reverse complement strand
TTTTTTAAAATAACAATAAGACCAACATCGTTAGGGGAACTTGGGAGCCTGACCATAAGGGAGGCTTGACCCACCCTTGAATTTCAGTATTTAAAAATATTTTAGCTTTCCCTCACTAGATGGCAGTCAAAGCTACTGATGTAATCAGACACCCATCATAGTTTCATCCAGTCAGTTCATAGTGGAGTGGAAATAAACAAGAAAGAAAGTTTTTCTGCCTAAAAAGTAAGTATTTTAAACACACTTTGTAAGAGTTTTTCAAAGAAAGTAATTGAATTAACTTTGAGCTAGTGGGATTTTATAAATACTGTCATATTAAGCTATTATTAAAGTAAAAAAGTTTATAGAAAGAATCGGGTTTCAAATCACCATGCACCATTCTTTACAAAATGGCGTGATGGGGAGGCTTGACCCACTGTATGTAAGGGAGGGTTGACCACTGGGTCACGGCTCCCTTAGTTAAATAGTTTTGAAAATATAGCAATACTGCTTTTCAAACATTGTCATAATTAAAATAATACCTAGATATGAATATAAATAATTTTATATGTTTACAATAGGATAGGTGGTTGACAAAAAGTTACCTACCAATTATTGTCCAATAAAAATTGTTTCAAAATTTAATACTAAAAACTAAATTATGAATAATTAAAGTATAATAATTTTCCAGATTTATAAAAAGAGATTACCAAATTTTATTTATTTATTATTTTGTGTGTGTGTGTGTGTGTGGGGGGGGGGGTTATAAATGTTATCTTTACTGAAAAACTATTAATTTCTGGATGTTTCTTTTGATTCATTTTACTGTGAATATTAATATAAAAATGAGATGTTTTGAAATGCTGTATTAATAATAAGTATTATTTTTTTTCTCAGGATGCCCTTTTTTCATAAACCAAAAGGAAATGCTCATAAAAAGTACTCCACAGAAGTTATGATGACAGCAGAGTGTTCAATTATCATACTGAAGATTTTATACTTAATGCTTATATAACTAATAAAAAAGATTTACTTTTATCTTATTTTAAAATTATACATTATTGCCTGGGCCAAGCCTCCCATACCATGGGTCAGAGTTCCCTTATAAAGGGAGCCTTGACCCACTTTCCAACGCTTAAAAAAATATTAAATTCAGAAAAGAAGAAATGCACAATTTATATTATCATAAATATATTCTTAATGCCAATAAAAATTTCCTTTAAATTGCACTATAATAGGATTATTTTGCTGCGAAAATAAAATTTACAAAAATGTTTTTCTGAAAATGTGGTCAAGGCTCCCCAGGTTCCCCTACTGGTAACCCTTTTCCGCAATGGTTTAAAAACCGTTTTTTTTTTCCGATTTTCGAAATGATAATATCATCAAAAACGTGACCAAATTATAAATACGTATATACGTGTTGAACATAGTAATTCTTATTTTTTTTTAAGTCGGGGGGGGGGGGGGGAATCGCAGTCAAAGGTTTAAGCACAATATTACACAAAATTCAAACTGTATCAATTATCCTGTAACATCTTGTCAAAACATAGATTGATTTTATTCTTCAGTATAGCTACATTCCTTCCTAATTACAAGTCCGATTATAATAATAATAATAATTATTACTACTATTATTATCTATTTGCTGCATTTACAACAAACGTCATTCGTCATTCGTGAGGTAGACGCTGTTCTCGATGCAAAATGGCGACTCCTTGCTCGTCCTGAGGAAGAACTTGGACTTGATGGGAACTCCGGAGATTCTCCTCGCGTGGAGTCCCATCTCCGAGAGAGTGGAGTTCTGGGGCAGGCAGTCTCCCTTCTCGAAATCTTGGTACGTGTTGCACCAGGTCGCCAGGTACCGACACCTGGAGTTGTCGATCGACTCCAGGAAGTACTGGCTGGATCGCCCGTGGTCGCAGGCGCTGAAGACCCATTGAGTGGTGGCTATGGAGACGAGAACAAGTATGATTTTTTTTTCTCTTTAAAATACAAAACTAACTTCAAATTACTTCACAATAAAGAAACATTTTTTCCGTTACAGCTTGGATATTTGCCACTGACGGAGACTTTTAATTCTCTGGCGAATCCTCATGCATACAATTGATAATCCTTCCCCATTAAGGTTTGCCATTGAAACAGTTTTCCATACACTCTTATGCATAATCTTTTGGCATATTTGGCACCACAAAATATTTCAGCTCCTCGTGTCGCGAATATCCAAGCTGCACCACTGTTCCCATTGTTTGCCAGGAGAGGACAGCTCACGAATGTGCCGTTTAGAAGAGCTACATACGTCCTTCCCGGGGTTTCCCCTCCATAATCTGGATCCTCATCAGAAGGCTGGAACTTCTGAATATTGGCACCCCTCGGAAACTTCTAGTGACCGCCGAGATCACTTTCGGAATTACGGATTTCACGCACACCGCATGTACACGGTGGTCTTTAGGGGTACGCCAGAATCAAACCCGCAATCTTGGTTATGAGTCCAACGCCTTAACCATGTAAAAGAAGCAGGGTTTGGAAATCTTTTGCCAAACATAGAAGATATCATCACGCTGAGGTCATTTTTCAGAACTTTATTTTAATGCCAAACTTCTTAATTAATAGTCAAAACTGGCGAACCGTGGCGACTTATTACGATCTGTCAACCCTGGGCGAAATGTGCCCGTAACGGCAAAAGGACTGGAAGTAGCATTTGTCAGAAAATGTCTATTCTGTTTAGTGTTCTTTTCAGTTTTTCGAAGTATCTGGAGGGTAATTTTCCATTTTACTAAGATGATAATATTTTTTTAGGTATCGTTTTTAATATCACCTACCGCCTCTGGAATCGAGCCCTCGACCAACGGAGCGAGAGACTGCTACTATTACACACTTTTTGGAATACATCGTATGTCCTATATACAAATGTCCGAAATGTACTTACTTCTTCCACAGCATGGCATCTCTCTATTCTAAAAAAAAGTAAAGGCCGCTGTCAGAGCTTGTTGACCTATCTTCTCCTAAACCGTGGGGATTTGAATTTCGAGAAACATGTTCCCGAATGTGGAAAACAGGATAAGGTGACTTAAATTTCGAAAATCAAATTATTTTAGAAGATATTAATAAAAAACTGAAAAAATAAAACATAATGGTTGCCAGATTTGGCATAAAATCATTCATTCCTTTGCAACAAAGCAATTCCAATGTATGTAGAATCGCGTGAAATTGTCAAACATGAAGTAGAATTACATCCATTTTACGCCAAATTAAAAAGTATATGAAATAAGTTACTCAAAATGTGTTACACAAAGTTGACCATTTTCAAATAGTAAGTTCGCTTAGACAACAGGAGTTTAGAATTAGCGATTATTCGTTTTTCCAAAACAGAATAACTAATATCTTGAAAATGAAAAATAATTAAAATGCAGATTATTTTAAAGCCGGTTCGGTTCAGCTGGATTATTTGCTACCAGTAGAAATATTGGGCAGTTAACTATGCCATTGTAGCAGTTATAGTACATTTTGGATATTTGCCATCGCGGCGAGATGGTATAATTCGTGGTGTTAAGTACGCCAATCTGCAAAGAATTATGTAAATGAAAATATGGATAACGGTTTTCCGGGAACCTTAAATGAACAGTAGTTATAGGTTGTGAGCATGTGTGAATTGCCAGATAATGAAAAGTCGCCATGGGTGGCAAGATATCCTACCTGTTACGTAGTTTTTATCAAAGAAAACATATGAATTACTGTTTTCTTAGAGCTAATTATTAACTATACATATACGCAAGTCGCCAAATTATGAAAATTCTCCATAATTGGCTAATACGCAAGGCGTACCATGGGTTTCACATAATTACAAATAGTGCGAGGTTTATATTTTTATGTTCCAAGCAACATGCAAGAACTAAGCAATGCGTAGCTCGGTAACATTCTATCTTATCCAATGCAACGTTAGGGTTTTGTTTGTTGAAATTGTGTCTTTTTTTACGAATAAGTCTTTTTAGGGGCCAAATACCTCATACGAAATGCGAGTCTAGGGGCTTTGGCCCATAGTAATTTTCCAAGAAATACAGATTTTTTGTGGCAGTCTCAACACACTCCTTGTGGTTAACTAGAAGATAAAGGCCCGTTCTGAAGGCAATTACAACGGACGCTAAAAAAATAGACAAATTTTTGTATTTTTTTTTTTTTTTTTTTAACGCTCAATATACTTAATCTTCCTCGACTTAAAATAAATAACTTCATATTCAGGTTTTATTAGATACCGAAATCGAATTCCACGCTCTTCTGGAAACGTGCGGAAGCTTTTCGTATTCGCACGATTTCATTTTGAGGGAACAGCGACTCTTATATCAATGTTTCATGCAGAGGAAATCATTTTATATTTGTGAAAAAATAAAATAAAATAGTAATCTGGAAAAACTGTTTTAAACGAATTGGAATCGCAATTTCTCCTTCAAAGATCGATAGTCGTGACTTCAACAGGACGTTAATGTCAACTGCGGAACCTAGTTTTATTACGCAAATGATTCACTTTGTTTACTCTCGAAAGTAAAATAGAGCTGAAAAATCGCTTAAAAATGAGGGAACGGGTGGATTATCAGATTTTTAAAGTAGCGCAAATTGTTTCCTATTTTGATCCATAATTATGAAAATTTTCAAGCGGGTCGCGCAGACAGTGTAGATGTTATTGCGTTTGTTTTTGTGCTTAACTTTTTAAAACTTTTACCACCATTACTCCAAAAAGATTTTCTTGAAGTGGTTAAACCGGAATTGCTACAGATTCAGGGATCAGCGTAATTTTATAGTAGGATAGTATGTACACTGTAAAAATAATTTCCGTGAAAATACTGGGAAAAGTACTGGCACTGAGACGCCAGTACTATTTCCGTATATTTTCGGAATTTTATTCCTGTGTAGACTGCAGCAGAAATTCTGTTCCAGAGAGGCGATGACCCTTGATGTATGGAATTGTCCTGTATTCAAATATAAACAGAGAATTTCCGTAAAATTTTACGGAAAGTTTCCAGTAGTTTTTCCGTTATTTTTTAGAGTGTAGTTCTCATACGTAGGGGGTTATTAACTTCAATTGAACTTTTCCTATGAACAGCATCGTTTATGTTAACTTTAATTGAACTTTTCCTATATGAACAGAGCATGCATTTAAAAATGGTGTTGCTCACAGTTGATGATGCCCCCCATGAAGTTACTGGTTGAATTTTCGTCAGCCGTGTGGACGCACCCCGGTTGCCTTCTGCCTCCGTTCGGGTAAAAATCCATGTGCCCTACCGGATCGCCGATTCCAAGACCTGTAAGAAAAACCGGGACATTTAAATCGTCCAATTATGGAGCACTTTACAACACAACGCAATACAGTTTTAGAATATATATGCGGTCAATGCGCGATAACTTGGAAGTCCCGTAAGTCGATTGTTCGTTTTATGTCCCCCCCAAAAAACAATTTAATGCAGGGGCGTAGCCAGGGGGGGGGATATCGGGATATATCCCCCCCCCGAAATTTTTGGATTAGTGATGAAATTCCGTCTATTTATACACATATAAGTTCATATCCCCCCCCCCCCCCCCCCGAAATTTTTTCCTGGCTACGCGCCTGATGCTCTTTATAAAGTTATCTACACATCTCGAAGTTTGTACTTTAAAGCTTTTGTAAAAGTTTCGATTTCATTTCGTTCAAGAATACCCTAAAAAAAAGGGAAGCAATAAATGTAAAACCATGCCAAATGGATAGATTACAAAAACACTTTTCAAAAGTTTTATTCGCGCCCAATTTGGCGATATATCGTTGTTATTGGCGATATATCTCAAAATAACTGTTTACTTTTAATGTAATATCGTAAAATCCTGTAAAAGAACTTTGATTGTACAGTGCTCGAAACGGATAAATGTCTCTAAACTGCCACAGACCGTAATCACTTGGAGTTCCTTCAGTGTTCTTGTAAAAGAACTAGAAATTCTCCATTCAATGTTTTCGAGGGTGAGCATTATTTTGGAATCCTCAACAACATATATCAATTTTATATTCTTATGAATGCCTCTAAAGAAAGCTTTAAACTCTTCGATCCAGAGGTGCGTATATGTGGACCTTCTTCTCTTCACTGTTAAAAATCGGTTCTTTTAAGAGTTTTCGTAATTCTGAATGGACGTACCTGTGCGTCGATGCTTTTATTTTTGAAATAATGATAACGCACGTCAATGTGTATATCCTACCGGGACCACCGTGATTCTACCGGGCCTGCTTGTGCACTCCGATGAGTCATCAAGGCCTCCAAAGAGGCCTGTGGATGCTCGCTTATTGGTTCCAGCACTTTGATACATCATCTAACGGCCGAATCTAACCAATGAGGAAACGTCCGTAGGCCTCTTTCGGAGTGCAGGAGCAGGCCCGGTAGAATCACGATGGCCCTGATCATCCTACACACTGACGCACAGATTTTGCTTTTGTTTGCCGTTACAGAAAAGAATATTTGAATGCTATTGAAATTTAGGAAGTTGAATTTGTTAATTTTTTCTTTCTTCTTTTTCGAAAGTCACGTAGCTGAAAAGAACTTGTAGGACAGACATCCTTTACCTTTAAAAGTGTGTCTTTGACAGTCTTCGTTTATGTGTGATAAAAACTACTGAAAGAGAGATTCTGAATGAGGCTTTTTTATTGGAAAAATTATCCGAAAATATGCATTCTGCTTGTCGTTTTTAAATGCAATAGGTTTATTAAAAAACTGTTATGAGATTGCTCTTTAATTTGAGATGCGAGATTTTTGTTAGGCGTGAAGAGCTTAAATAATGACTGCCCGTTGAGCGTTATGTAATGGAATTCTTTTGGGGTGATGTTCTGTAAAAGAACTATAAATCTTACGTACACGATTCTCAATACCGTACATGGTAGAGTACATAGGAATAACTTGTATAAATTTTGTAGTAATGGGTGCATATTTACGGCTGTGGAGCACGGACTGACGGGCAGACAGACAAACCGAAATCCTTAACCTTTTTAAAACTTTGCTTAAAAAGTTATAAAAAATAAGTTAATTAATTGATAAAATAAATGAATAAAAATTTTTAAAAAATCTTACCATTTATGAAATTTTCTCCTCCGTCAGTATGTATAATGTCGACGAACAGAGCATCTGTGGCATCCAAACGAATTTCATTTTCTCCGTCTTGGAAAAAGGGACCAGCGGGGTCCAGACCTAAACACAGAAAGACACAAGAAAGATTAGGAGAAAGTGGGGGTGTAAGACGACGAACTTAAATTTCATTCTTTTTTTTTTCTAAATTAAGCACGATATGTAAAAACCTGTACTTTTTAGAAAGAATTCTTTAAACCTTTATCTTTTATTTAAAATAAATAACTAAAAAAGTATGAAACGATTGTGATGCAGATCACATATTTATTTTTAATAATCATTTACTTTGGCTTACTTTAATGTAATCTATCCAAAATCAAGAATTCTAAATCACTTCTGTTTTAATTTTTCTGCCATTTCGGCTTTTAAATCTCTATTTTCGCTTTTCCCGCATGCATTATTCTTATTTGTTTGTTTCTCGAAATGAGACCCGGTGGCGGCGTTATGAGCTAAAAATAGATTACACTGCGCCCGTTTGCAAAATCAACGTACTTTTTGATTCCCCTCTTGGCATCCTGCTGGCGTTAGTTATATTTTTGTTGCCCTGCGACATCTTTAAAATTATTTGCTCCCGATTACGTCATTTTAATTGTATTGGATTAACTGTTAGGGTTACTCTGGAATTGGCGTTATTGATCTCAGCCAGGTGTTTGTTCTCGCCAATGTGTCATTCTGTGCTGGCGTAATTTTTAAGTCATTCCACCTTATTTCACTGTCTATATAGGACGTATTTTTTTATTTCGCTGAGCCACCACCATCCGTTGCAATAAGTTTGTATTTCAATAGTATCTTTTTAATAAATTAGTTTTTTAGTATTCAACTTTTTATTATATTGCAACTAAGTGTATCGAACCTGGATTTTCATGCAACGCAACTTAATAAGTTAAAATATACCATAAGCAAATAACTTCTTTACAACGATGTCACCCCCTTTCGGAAAATGGCGAAATATTAAATTGTCTCCAACTCAACCCCCCCCCTTTTTTTCCGCCCCCCCCCACTGGGTCGGGTGATATTGTAGCCCGAGTTCGTCTCACGACTCCATTTCCCCCCCAACATCATGGCGAAAGCATGTATCGCGAAGCACTTTCCGACGCAACCGTACTCGTTCTGCGTACAACAGATGAACGAATCTACTGTTTGACTAAGGATTAGATAAAAGAAACATGAACATCAGGTTTAGAGGCGGAAACAGGCGCGTCCATTAGTTGTTGGGGGTGTCAGTCAGATGTGCGCTTGCCGAATTACTTCGAAACGATTTATTCTTAGATGTTCCAGCCATTTTATTCTTTAGGAATACTATGTGTACAAATAGAATCACAAAATTCAGATGCGTATTACCAAATAAATTGAACTAAGAATTCAATGAACAAGACGAAAGACGTGCATTCACTCCGCACGCTTTTTCCTCTCCTCGATTGGTTAATTTGGATTTACCTTTAATGGCAGCTTGCCAATTTTCCACGCTAAACTTAGCCAGAACAGTAACCTGTTCATTTTTTTTTCGTCACAAAGACATGGCGGCTGAAGTTTCTCCTTCTCAGCGTCCATCGTTGTCGTGCCACAGGATTGCGTTTGTTGTTGTACTTGAAACTTGCATTTTTGGACTTGTGTGCTTGATTCCAAGATCCGCATACAAATCCTCGTCCTAACCTACGTAACCTACTCCTCTCGGAAGTTTTTCTTTTCTCAAGTTTTTTTTCCCCAATGGCCAAAATTACAAAAGATCACTACACCACAAAAATAGGAAGAACAAAAACAAACAAGAAGTAGCACAAAGAAAAAAAAAACGTCGCGAGAAAAGTCTATGAACACAATAATAAGTCCCTTGCGCACCAGTAACGGTCTTACAAAGAGGTGTACCCTAGTGTCGGGCAACGACGAAGGTGGTCTGCATCCATCGCTTCCTGAAGGTCACAGACTCATGCAGAAAGGAGCTGATACAACATGAATTCTATAAAGGTGTTTGAGGATTCAGGTTTAGAGGACTTAATAAGTTAAAATAAGTTAAAACTGAACTTAATAAGACTGAACTTAATAGTTGAAGAT
Organism: Cheiracanthium punctorium; assembly: GCA_038373885.1. Lineage (NCBI taxonomy): Eukaryota > Metazoa > Arthropoda > Arachnida > Araneae > Cheiracanthiidae > Cheiracanthium > Cheiracanthium punctorium. Next base: position 6,111 of record JAWZYV010020020.1, on the reverse strand, counting down.
GTTACTGGTCAGTCATGACCAGTGGCGAGGCGAAACTCGGCAACTGCTCTACGTCTTGACCACATAGGAAAGTCCTGGAGGTCATTCCACCAGATCTTTCCATAATTTCTCTCTGTGTATTAATTTAGAATGAAATCCTTTATCTTATTCTTGATTATTCGCTTGGTATTGGTAAAAGGGACAGCTTTCCTTGATGTCTGTAGAACAGAAGATCCCTGTTAGTTTTGCAAGGTGGTCTGCTAACTCATTACCAGCTACACCACAGTGTCCTGGGATCCACTGCAAGACATGCTTCCCTAGAAAGCCCAGAGAGTCCCTCTCTGATTTTTGTCAACATTAATTTGAATCATGCTTTAGAACTTAAATCATGACGCAGTTTCTGAGTACATTTATAACCCAGTTTCGCTGCTACCGGGTACTTACGGAGCGGTTTAAACGGTGTTGTTTGAAAAAAATCATGTGATTTTGGTACATAAGTGCGAATAAACTAATTATGCCAGGCACTTCGAAATTTTGAAACTGTCTCTTTACAAGCTGTACTACATACTGAAATAAACGATAAATCTGTATCGGTTTCAAAACTTAAAAATTCTTAAAAATGGGAAATTTTCGCAAAGCGTGTCACTCTTTGGAAAATCTTGCAGCTCAGACTCATGTTTAAGAATTTTTTCTGAAAATTTCACAAAAGCCACGGCTTTTTCGGTTATTGCAGTATGTAAAGCAGCTTCTGAAGAATCATCTGGAATTTTTTGGAGACCATGGTGCTATTAGTTTATTTCAATTTGTGTACCAAGACTAAAAACAGAGTTTATTTTCTTCGACATACACCCTTAAAAGCTACTTCCGGTTAACAGAGAGTTTTCGGATAAAATGGGGGGGGGGGGGCAGGCGCGCACACAGGATTTTTGGCTGGGGGGGGGTCCAACTTTTACAGTTTGGGGGGTCCAACTTTTACAGTTTGGGGTGGGTCCAACTTTTAGGGATGTTCCAGATTGACAAAAATCAGTGATGAAAGAACTCGTTTTCATTAGATGGAATTCATCAAAACTCGTCCCATCCAGTTCCCTAAGAATACACTACACAATACAATAGGAAGCAAAATAATAGTTGTACAGTTTTGAGAACAAGATGGCGTTTTATGTTCGCTTTCAGTTCGTTTTTGAAAAGTTGAGGAAAACGAGAAAAAAATTTCTTTTTTCATTTATTAGAACTGAAACTATTGCTACCTTTTTTTGGAATCATTTTATTTACTATAGATATAGGGTAGTAATCAATCGAAAAAAAATCAAAGCCGATGGGGGGGGGCAGACCCCCTGGACCCCCCCCTTGTGCGCGCCACTGGGGGCGGGGTTGAATTTCGGGTACCAACAGAGAATAATCGAAGTCTTACCATACCCGTGATTCTTCCTAAATTCGGAATCCTCTCCCCAGCCCAGCCAGCCATTTGAGCCCCCAGGCTGTGGCCTATTATATGGATGTCCTGCGGACGAGTTCCGGATGTTTCCTGCGTGGAATGAAAGAAAAAAGAATCAAATCACAGTAATGGAACACAGCTTTTAATAATTTATATTTTTAGAAAATATTTAATGGCAGGGCCTTATTATCCCATGGGCAAATCGGGACTTTGCCCGGGGCCCCGGCTCGAAAGGGCCCCCAATTTCAAATGTTGTTCTGAAATATTCTTTTTTATATCAAAATTTTATGAAAAATAAAACAAATTTCGTAGATGTGGGAAAAACAAATTCATCAATGTCCGGGGCCTTTGTTGATCATAATCGGGCCCTGTTTAATAGCATATTAAAATAATTATATACGTCCAAAATCAGGGGCGTAGCCAGAAATTTTTCATGGGGGGGGGGGTTACGACTACTGCAACTCACATATGTGCATACATGTGTGGGATAAGGGAGTGAAGAATATACATTTTGTATGGCAAAACATTCCTCATGGGGGGGGTTATGACCCCCCCCGAACACCCCCCCCCCCTTGGTTACGCCCCTGTCCAAAATACTATTACTAATTTTAGTTTTTAATCGTAAAGAATATTTTATACAGAAATTTATTGCTTGCCGTACAACAAAGAAAAAGTAGGTTTTTGGCGGTTTTTACCCCTGTCATATGCAAAACTAGCTTTTGACGTCAAAACCTTGTTTTGAAAATAGAAAATATTTTCGCTGTTGACAATTCGACGCAGAGTTTACTATTCTCCAAACCGTAATCTTTTTAACAATCCACAGATTTTATTACTTTGCTTACTGCACTTTTTGCCAGCATGCTAATTTCGTTCTTTATACTCCAAGAATGCAAAAGAAAATATGCTTTTTGAAAATCTGCATTATGTAACTCATCAGCGACGGATGCATTTCAGCCTGTAAATGCATCTAAACAGTGCTTGCTCTAGACTTAAAAAATCTGCGAGTCTAGCTGACTCACTATTAATAAAAGTAAAAGTCAATTTTTGGAAAATGCAAATCGATTTAAAAAGTTTAAAAAATACAGCATCTTTGTATATATAAATACGCTAAGGAAAACCTATGTGTCCCTATTGTAGCACATTGTGCGAACGGATGAGCGCGAAATTCGGCACAGTTAAAGTTCGTATGGAGGTGGTTGTGCGAATGTTAAAATTATGTAATATGCTATTGCACCGTAAAATAATTAGAGAAGTAATTTGGCACACAGTATTTCGCGCCAAGTCGGGCGATGGTTCCATTGTTGTGTCAATTTTGAAATAGCAGCACTGTGTTTCGGCAGTACTATAGGGCTATAGTATTACAACAAAATTTGCAAAAAGTGAAATTATTCCCCAGTTTGGTGAAACGCCAATGACTAAAATGTGCTTTAGCCCTGTGCTTGGAGACTTTTTTTTTAGACGGTCGATAAGTGCTCGAAGTGTTGTAAAATCCGTGTTTTAAAGCTGTGGGAAAACGAACCGAACAGGGCAGGTTGCAATCCAAGAGACGCTCCACAGAAACGCGTAAATTCGACAATTTCCTCCCGCCTTGCAGTATGCTAAAGCAAATTTCCACCGAAAATATTATTGAAGAAATATACCTCAGCAATTAATAGGGAATGAAAATAATATTATTAATGAAGCGTAAGGAAAATATTTCCAAAAAACATACTCTCAGATTACATATTGAAATCAGCTATAATAGAACCTAAAAATGATGATTGAACATTTATTGCTGACTTAATCGAATATCTGATGAATAGAGAACATATCACCATAGCTACGGTAAAATAATTTGTGATGACAATGAAATCAATAACTATTCAGTAGAGTTTTTGAATTCTTTGACTATGAGGGGTTTTGGTTTTTTTTTTTCTGTTAGCCGGGAGCAAGTGAAAAATTGTCAAATAATTGTGATACGCGCCCAAATGCTTGCAAACCTAAAGCGATTTCCACTACATAGTTGTTTATCCCCATCCATATTTTGGAAGTATAATTTAACTTCGTATTTTAATTTAATGCCACACGTTTTTCCCAATTCCACATTATGTAACCAATAAGCATACACATTTCTTTTTAGTATATTGATATTTTTGTACACATTGAATTCTGTACATAAATAATATTTTGTATACGGATTAAAGTTGTCGGCTTTGTTTTGGGAAACGACAGTGTTTCAGAAGTAGTCTTTAAGCGTTTCACAGAGAAAACAGATGGCCGGTTTTGCGCCTGGCTAACCGAAAAATACCGTAGTTTGTCACCACGTAAGTTAGTATTGAAAGTTATTTGCATCGTTACACTAATCAGAAACTTAAATACAAAGGAAGCATTAGTCAATGGAATGACAATGCGCATCAAGTTTATACAGGGTGTATCTAAATTGTTTCAACAAAATATTATGGGAAATAGGCACAAGGCACATAATAAGGAATCAGAATCACATAGCAATGTGGGATCAAAAATGTTGTCTTCATGGAGCTCTTAATAATCACTTTGGAACGAGTGCTGAAGCACCAGTGAAATTTCCGATCATTGTTTGTCAAAAACTAAGGTATTTTTCTCAGAAAAAATGTGAGTAAAATTCGTAGTTTAAAAATTCTACTTAATTTCAAGGATGAGATATTTGGAGACAAGCCTATTGCATACGAAACTTGCTTAAGAAATTTGACAAACACTTCAACACTTTTCCTAAAGTGATTATTAACAGCTACGTGAAGACAATGTTTTCGAACCCGCATTCCTATGCGATTTTGGTTCCTTACTATGTGCCCTATCTCCCATAATATTTTGTTGAAACAATTTTGATACACCCTGTATATCTTAATGCTATGATTGAGAACATTGAATCGAAACCGTAGGCAATAAAAGAATTTTAATTCCATTTACAGAATATTCTGGTACTACTTTTTTCATATCCTTAAAAAAAAAAATTCAGTTTCCAAATACACTTGCAATTTGGATGACAGTAAATAAATCTCAAAGACAATCATTCGAAAAAAGTGCAAATTTATAGCGGCAGCAAGTTTTTATGCATGGTCAGTGGTACGTCTCAGCAAGTAGAGTTCAATCATTCAATGGTTTAAGATTTTATTACTCCGAACATAATGGGCCTTAGTCGAGGACGGCTCCAGGCTGAATTTTCAGAGAGGGTTGATAGACTTTTTAGATTAGCCTAAATTGATCAAAACGCAAACTGAATGTGTCTGTGGCGGCCCGTGGTTAAAACTGTTAGTGCAGCCGGAAGCATATGAGCCCCCCCCCCCTTCCTCCGGACAGGAATGGAAAATCTTTGTTATTGAATTCGAAAGCTGGCGGATTAAGCCCTCACCGAGGGGAAAAAAAAAAGAAATTACATAAAAAATGTAAGAGATCCTATTTTACTTCCATAAAATGGACATAAATTTCAACCAGCCGCTCTTATCCTCAAAATTGCATTCATCCGTGTCCGATTGAAGTTTCCTTAGAATTTACTTTTGTAACGATAACTTGAGAAGAAAAAAAAAAAAAAAAAGAAAACTGACTTATTTTTTATAAGTCAAATCAATCCTCCTTTCTTTTAAACTTGCGAATCGGTCAGTGATGCTCTCATAAAAAGGCATTGTTTTAATTCAGATATCCATAATTTTAAAAGCTCTTTAAAATTTCCCATGTTTAACCCATTAAGCGCCAAAGCTCCCGTTACGGGAACATCTATTATATTTTTTCTTAAAATATTTTAACGCAATTTACGAAATACACATTAACATTTACACTATAGGGTGTGTTATATAGTGTAAATGTTTATATAAAATGTGTATTTCGTAAATTGCGTTAAAATATTTTAAGAAAGAAACTATATAATAGATGTTTCCGTAACGGGAGCTTTGGCGCTTAATGGGTTTAAGAATTTTCTCGCTCGCCATGTCCTCTAAATGCCAGTTCTTGCTTACTTAAAAACAATACTGCTTTGATGGGTCATTGTCGATTCATAAGCGTCTATTCAGGCTTACCACCTTGATAAATTCAGCAATATAAAGTGGAGAGTTTGCAGAACATATATTCTCCTTACCCCCTCCCTCACTTCTCGAGACAATCAGTAAGTCGATTTCACAAGTGCTGCCGACGTTTGATTTTCTTTCATGAGCTGAGTCTCTGCTGCGTACCCCCATTATACACTATGCCGGAGGGGCTGCTTACGTAGTCGTTGTCATGGCAACGGTGCTGCCGATTTTCTTTTCAGCACTCTGGGCTGAACCAAAGATTTTCCCAATTGAATTGAGAGAAGATTAAAGTGCTTTTTTTCTGAATGAGCGATCGGGCAACAATACGGCTTTTTTGTTAGGTTTTTTTTTATTTTTGAGATTTTTTTAATTTACCGTAGGAATTCCATAATTCTAATCTGAATTTAGGAAAATTAGTAGAATAAATTATTTTAAAGTATGTGCTGATAACTTCAAGTGCAGCCCGGCTGTACTTGCTGTATCCCACGAGCCGCCACTGGAATGTGTTAAATTGCACGGGAACATGTGAAATCCAAGGTCGGTAGAGGGAGATGAACCCTATGATGATCCACTCGCTAGAGCTGCCTTATTTAGCAAACTATGACATAGTCTTTACAAAAACACCGTCTTTACAGAAAAGTGTGGTGGTTGTAAAGTGAAATATTGTACAAAAGTAGT
>JAWZYV010020019.1:0-22532 GCA_038373885.1 Cheiracanthium punctorium | reverse complement strand
ATTGGGTAAAATGAAAATCAATTACAAAAAAGTAACTTTTCCAAATTTTGTCCATTTCTGGATTTATACACACATCCATTTTATGTCATATCACTGACATAGTGCGGATCATCTGGAATACGTCCATCAATGGACTTATTCTGGATATTCTAATTCTAGTTTGATCTATTCATGGACATATTCTGGATTTTCCAGATTATGTCCATAAATAGATGTCTTATGGATGTCTATGTATAGACATAGATGTATTATGGATGAGTTGGATCAGAAATAGACATAAAATGGACAAGTGTGTTATCTGGGCAACTTCTGAGGAGAGTAAATTACTCAAAGGCGTATCATATTCGCATAGCTATGCAAAGTTGCAAACGTCATCTTCATGTACATTTTAATAATCATTTTGGAGTAAGTATTGGAGTGTTTGCATAATTTATTAACTCAGTTGTATAAACAAGTGCTTGCCTCCTAGAATTTCATTTGCGAAGGAAATAGAATTCCTGAACTACTAACTTCAGTTAAATGCTTTTCGTGAAAGATCCATCAACGGACTATGGTCGGAAAGATCACTAATGCCTCAATACTCCTTACAAAATAATTACTAACGTGAGAGCAATGTTTGCTACCTAATGTTACTGTCTTATGTAATCTTTAACTGGCCTACACTACCTACAAAATTTTTACACTGATAATGAGATACCTTTCATGCGTCCTGAATATAGTCTAGTTAAAGATGTGTAAATTTGATTTTTAACTACAACACCAAGAAAAAACAAAAAGAATTGTTTTGTTGCAGAAAATAAATTGTCTGTAGAAGTCTCTGAATTCAAAAATCATCATAAATATTCATTTTATGACCTAAAGAAGCCAATATAGTTAGAATTTGGCCATCCACATTTTATTTTCTAGGGCGTCTTTTACTATTCATGAACAATTAATATTCTAAGAAGAATCTCATAGAATAGGTGTGTAGAAACTGATAAAACTGCTCTGAATGGTCAGTAGAGCACTACATGTACATTTGTTTACTATCTTAACCACATGGTTTCATATCCGGCTTAGTGAGTCAAAACAAGTTTGGTCATACATGGTTTGGAGAAAGCGAATAGAATTTAATTTGGTATTTAACACTGCATTTGCAAAAGCAAGTAATAAGAACATTTTTAATGAAATATAACTTAAAATCTGTTGTAAAGTTTCGATGAATTTAAAAAACTAACTTATTTCTCAGATTTTTTTTTTCACACTAGGGGCCAAGGGCCCTAGACCGAGGCATCCGATATCAGAGAGGCCAATGAGCTTCTTTCAGTCACATGATATGACGTCACGACTGCCGGCTGAGGGGAGTCCATAGTCGAGGCACGCCGTCCTGGAGTCGTATTTGTGTTCTAATGCTTTGTTTATGTTATAACTAGCGATTTGCCAAATATTAATTTTGCCTTTATTTTGTGCTATGCCAGATAAATGTGTGGTACCGAATTGTCGTTCTAATTACGATAATAGTAAGGAATACGTCAGCGTATTTAAATTTCCCAAAGATGAGAAACAGAAGCAGCTATGGATTCAAAAAATCCCGTGAAAAGATTGGGTCTCAAGTAGTAGAAGTGTAGTGTGCGAAAAGCATTTTGAAGCCCGAGAAGTGATAAAATTCGACGAATTGCCTGAGAATGGAGTCATTATTAAAATTCCTCGGAAGAATCCTAAGCTGGTTAAAAATGCTTATCCTTCGATATTTCCTGATTGTCCAACGTATCTCTCAGAAAAAAAAAGCGCCGCTTCGTAAAAGTCTGGATTCAAAAATTGCGGCAAACGAGGAGAGAATCCTGCAAACCTTTTTGAAATCGGACAAAATAGAAAATTTCAAAGATCTGGTTGAACAAATTGAAGACAAAGTTTGTGAAAATCTTGTTTTAAAAATCAACGCTAATGGTGTTTATATAATTTACGTGGACTACAATGATTTACCATCCATTAAGTACTGAATATCTGAAAAACTGACTGTCCGTGCCTGTTTGGAGAAAACCGAACTCGATGAAACACCCCAGCAAACACAGCCCTATCGGATAAGTTTTGGGCCGACACTGGCATGCCGGCGCAGAATGTGCCGGGGCGACATCGCTCACGCGGTACCGAAAACGATAAAATTGCGTCCGCCTGGGCGTGTGTCGGGCCGAAAGGATGGGGTGGTTCTGGTTCGGTGTCGGCCCAGCCCTGTGCCACTTTTGAACCAAAACCATTACGTTTTTGGTGTGGTATCGGCAACGACAAAATATCGAAAACCGGCCAGCACCTTATTGATTCCCAAAATACCCTAATTAGCTCCGTAGTTAGTTCTCTAAAGTATTAATCAACAAATTAAAGAAATAATAATTATTATTATATAAATGACTTTACACCACTAGGACTAAATTTATTAAAAATACCTAATTAGCAAATTATTTTGTGTTTAAGAAAATATTTAATGAATTTAAGAAAGAAAGCTCTTTTTAAAATTAACCGTATTATTTTGTTATGTATCAACCAATGGTTTACTTTTTTTAAACGTGTTACTATATGTTTATCAGACCATATACATTTTATAAACAACATATTAGGCTCAACTAGACAATGTTCCTTTTTCTCTTCCAAAAATTTTTTAGAAGTCAAGAAAATTTATAATTTTCTAGAACCAAAGATTATAAATAAACATTCATGCAATGCTAAAAAAAGGGAGAAAAAATATATTAAAGTTATACAACATGCTTTTTTAAAAAATGTTTTAATTTATTTTTTTGTTAAGTTATGTCATAATACAAAATAAAGTTGACTTTTGATTTTATATATTATTTTAAAGAAGAATGTAAACAACATACGTTAAAAGAAATTAAAATATTGGCTGATTCTACAAATAAACGGTTAATTTCATAAAAACGTTTTCTCTTCAAAATAATTAAACATTTTCATATATAAACAAATTATTTTGTTTATACTTAATAACTAAGTATTTTGTATATTTCAAAATTAGCCCCAGGGATGTAAAGTAATTTATATAATAATAATTATTATTTTTAATAGGTTGATTAGTGCTAAACTATATATGAAACTAATAAGTATTAATAAAACCATGTTTATTATTAGAAGATACTTACTTTAAGTAAATATTTTATATATTACTGAATTTTCATAGGATTATCCTTTAGTAGAAGAAAGGAACTTTCTATAACAGAATATACTTATTTTTTTCTGTTGTTTTGAGTAATATGAAATTAAGTACTTAAGTAAATAGACACATTTTTCAATGCAGTATGTAAGTTATTTATTAAAAATACCGTCTTGCTTGTTTATTAATAGTTTCCAAGTTTGCTTATTTGAATTATAAATTTCATTTTCGCATTATTTAGAAATAATTAGCAGTTTTGAACTACATCTTATTTTAGTAGTCCCTGAGATAACATAAAAAAATCTAGCTAAGAAAACATACAAATTCTTAATATATACTTAAAAATCAACTTACCCCTTTTTAACTGTCGTGAGAACTTAGCAAAATGAAAACCAAAAAGCACAAACCACATTTAGAAACTTTAAAATTTTTGTCTAATTGAGGTTAATACCAGTTAGTCTTCAGATAAAAATCACAGTTTATCCAGAGAAAACTACAGCAAAGTCCGATCTAACTGACGTAAGAACTTAGCCTATTTAAAACTAAAAAGCACTAACCACATTCAGACTATTTTAAAATTTTTGTCTAGCTGCAGTCAGTGCCATTTAGTCTAGGAAAAAAAAATCGCAATTTATCCAGAGAAAAATGCAGCAATCTCCCATCTTCATTGCTCTGAGAAAACTCAAAATCCACGTTACTGAAAAGTTTACGTTGCGAGATGATTTCTGTTACAGCTTTGGAATGGAATGGACAAGCAAACGAAAAAAAAAAAAACAAACCACCAACTTCCGCTCTTCGATTGACCATGAATGAATAGGGACCCAAATAATAGGGAAAGGTCCATTTCGTCTTCCTGCGTAATACTGTGGTTCCTACAAGGGGTGGAAAGCTCTTAGGAATGCACTCGTCCCCCCTCACCCCCCCCCATTGCGCCTGTGCTGCATGTTATGTGTACGCGGACACGGGGTAGTTGGAAAAGAAAGTCCGAGGGAATTTAGCTTTTAAATTATTCACTTTAAATTAGATCGCGTGAAAAAAAACAAAACAAATTAGTGTTATTCTACTGCAAAATAGTTTATACTTCAATATCTGCAATGAATTAATCAATTAATTTTTAGAAAGATAAAGTACTATAATCAGCAAAAAATGGTTATTTTTATTCATTTTTAAGGAGATAAGAGCATTAACTTTTATTTAATTTGTAACAGCATTTTACAATGCTGTAGCAAAACATGATTTTGGCGTAATTTTTACTATTATTTTATTTGAACAGAAACATGACAAACAAGTTGTTCAAATAAATGCTATTAAATTAATTATTCATAGTGATAATTTTAAAGTGAAACTATTATTATTTTTTTCAATTTATAATTATTCAGTATAGTTAATTAAAACTTTTATTTATTTATTTAATTTTATTATTATTATTTTTTTTAACAACAGCAGCTAATGTATTATAAAAAAAATTCCTTAACTATAAATTATACTGATATTTTTTATTTTTATGGAAATACTAATGAAAAGTTATTTTTTCTACTATTTTTTCTACTATTTTAATCCAATTTAATTTCAGAAAGTTTTGTTTTGTGTTTTTTGTAAGGCAAAAACACAGGAGTTAAGCCTTAGGGCGTCGGTGCCCTGAGCGGAAGAAGGCTTCTAGCGTTTGTTCCAATATATAAAACAATTAATAAGCAATAAAATTGGGGTTGAACAGTAATTATAATAATTATTTGTTCCCTAATTTTATAAAAATCAACCATATTTCCTTCATTTTATAAATATTAGATAATGTTTTGAATTTATATAAAATTTATAAAATATCCCCAATTTTTGTTCCAGAATTGGGGATACAACGGTGATTTGTCCTCAATTCTATGTTCAAAAATCTGGTTAATTTATATAACTCATATTCAAATTACATCTGGAGAAAATCACCCAACATCCAAACTGTAAATTGACAGATGCGCGGTAGACCTGAACCCTGGACCTTCACACTTGAACCAGCGGCGGATCCAGAAAAAAAAATTCTGGAGGGTGCACAAGACAATTTTTATTACATTTTCTTATAGAATGACTTGAATTTACAAAACAAGTCAATGCTCTATAGTGTAAACTTCATTCGTCTGGGGGGGGGGTCTCTGGATCCGCCAATGACTTCAACCATATTCGGTGTCTTATCCACTCGGCCATGGTGGGCTCCTTTTGTGAACTTTTAAAATGCAGCGTTTAATGTTCTGCATTGTATGTATTTTATTTTTAATTAATTAATAAATTAATTTTATTATTATTTTTAAATTGGAAGTACTTAACAACTATCACTTTATATAAAATGAAATTTATAGTCATATAATTATTTCAGAGTTGTGAATAACTATACAGAAACTGCCTCAATTGAGGGGTGGGGGTGGGCGCTTAGAAACCCCTTCAATACTAAGTCATAAAAAACTGGTTAACTTATCTAACGCATATTCACAATACATCTGGAGAAAATCACCAACATCTAAACTGTAGATTGACAGATGCGCGGTAGACCAGAACGCTGGACAGGACCTCAGGTAAATTAACCAGATAGAATGATTGCCCCCTTTCCCTCCTTTTTTTCGCATGTGAAGGAGGCACTTGAATCCAACGGACTCAAAACATTGTAAATAGTAAGTATTGCAATCATAAATTAAAAAGAATTATTATAACAATATATATGTGCTGCTTGTGCTGGCTTTATACCGTTCAGTTTAGAAATAAAACTTCTGGACCGATATCGGTTTTGACGTTTGGTGCAGTACATCGCCAAAATCACATGTTAACCCGAAAAGGCTAGCCGCTATCGGACCGTTGCATGCCCGAAATCAACTTTTATTTGCCTACGCCAAATCGTTTTGCCAGCACAGAACCGACACCGTCCCAATTACCATCATGCCAATGCCGACATCGAAACGGTACTGCCGATGACGGCCCATCCCTAACCCGATACGGCTGTGTTTGCTGGGTCATTTCATTCATCTGTTGAACAGTGAGAAGGTTCTCTCTCAAAGGAGTTCTTTGGAGAACATATTAGCAATAGTTAAAAATGCAGCTTCTGCTTCAAATAAAGACCTCGAGATTGATTTTTGTACAAAAGAGATAGATAACTGGGATAAATATGCTGAAGCTAATGAAATTGAACAGTACGACATAAGACAGTTTCTAAAAGAGCAGATGACTCTTTCAACTAAAGGGAAATATGCTAAAAGGTATAGTCCAGAATTAATTGTTTTTGCCTATTCTTTGTACATAAAGTCTGCTAGTGTATATAAATATTTGTATGATAGTAATTTAATTTGTTTACCATGTATTGATACCTTAAAAAGATTAAATCCACTAGAAATTAATGAAAGTCTGATGACAGATGGAAATAAAAAATATTTAAAAGAGAAGTGTGATAGGTTGGATGAGAAAGAAAGAGTTGTAAATTTATTAATTGATGAAGTTTATATTAAACCTAATATTAGTTACCGGGGCAAAAGACTTACAGGTTTCGCATAAAACTCTTCTGCAGAAGCAGCAACTATTCAAGCTTTTATGGTGTCATCAGTTTTTTCAAAATATAAAGAAATTGTAGCTTTAGTACCTGTAATGAATATGACTTCTGATGACTTATTTAAATACACACTTAATGCTTTAAAATTATTGAGTGATACAGGTTTTCAAGTTTTGTCCATAATTTCAGATAATAATAGAGAAAACAGAAAAATGTTTGAAAAGATATCAGGCAGTAAAAATTTCAACCAACCCTTAACAAATCCAATTAACTGTAATACTTTGTTTCTTTTGTTTGACACTGTACATTTGATAAAGTCAGTTAGAAATAATTGGCTGAATCAAAATGATGCAGATAAAACATTCATTTTCCCCGATTTTGAAAATACTACTACTGTTAGGAAAGTTAATTTTAGTTTAATTCGAAAATTATTCATATTAGAAAAGGATTCCATTGTTAAATATGCTCCAAAATTAAGCTATAAGTCTGTGTATCCTAAAACTATTGAGCGCCAAAATGTGAAATTAGCTCTAAATATTTTTGATGAAAATAATGTGATAGCATTAGAGAAATATGCCAAGGAATCACCTTTAATCTTTAACTGGGAAGATACTGCTATATTACTTAAAATCTTTAAGAAATGGTGGGATATTGTAAATGTTGGCCATATGCTAAAGGGAATTTTCACTCGTAAAGAAGACAGCAAACCATTCGCATCTTTAAATGATGAGTGGTTTGTCTTTCTTGAGAAATTTTCTGAATGGGTTACTCGTTGGAGTGATTACAACTCTCTCACGTTGGAGTGAGAGTTCGCTGGAGTGATTATTAAATCAAAAGGCTAGGTGTGGGTGTTTGTCTAATGAAACATTTTTTGCTCTCCATCATACAACTTCAACACTCATACAAGTAATAAAACATCTTCTTCAAAATCAGACTAAATTTGTTTTAACAGCCAAATTTCAGACTGATAATTTAGAATCCAGATTTTCTGAGTATAGGCAAATGTCCGGTGCTAATTTTCATGTTTCAATGCAACAGATTTTAGAATCAGAGAGAAAATTAAGAATTAAAAGCGTCTTACAATTGCATTCTAAAAAATATGGTCAAGTCCCATTAAAAGAATTCTTAATAAATTATTCATTACATGCAACTGATACTTATGATGATGTTGATGTTAATTCATTTATTCAGTTATTGGATACAATTAATATTGATGAAATACCATATAAAGAGAAAGATATTCTTATTTTTATTGCTTTTTATTACTCTATTTATATTCTTATTTATACTGGCTACTGCTCTTTCAAATTAAATGTATCATGTTCAAAGTGCAAGATGTTATTTTTATCAGATGAAAATTTACCTATTGAATCTAATGATATTGCCACGAATTTTAGTGATGCAGAATCTTTTTTATCTTTAGTGAATAGGGGTGGATTAAAATTTCCCTCAGTTTTGACAACAGAAATTATATGTTATGCTTACGTAATTTTTCAAAATCTTTTGAGTGAAGAATATGAAACTCTGTTTTTGAAATCTAGTTTAAAACAGCATAGTGTGTTTGTCAAATTATGTGAAACGTTTTTATTAGATAATTGTGTTATAAATGATGAAGTATGTGTTGAATGCAACAAACAGACAATAAAAATTTTAAGGCAGTTGTTAAGCACTTTTGGTAACATATGTTTAAATAACTATACAAAAATTGTGAGAGATAAGCATATGTCAGCAACTGACGAAAGGAAAGTAAAAAAATGCAAAAGTTCGAAATAGATACTTCGTTATAACAATCGAAATTAAAACACACATATATGTTACCTACCATTTTTATTTCATTCATTCACTAATTAATCTGAAAATTATTAATGAAGTCAAAAGAGTGATCAGATTTGTTATACTATTGTTTAATTTACCAGTATTTCGCATAAAATATATTTAACCGAGAATTTTTATTTGTCAAATATTTTTAAGATGCAAGTATTTTATTACATTTATATTTTGAAATATTTTGTTCACTAACTAATCCGGAAATGATCATTGAGTATGAAAGTGTGATAAGATTTGTTCTGCCATTGTTTAATTTACAAGAAATTTGTATAATATAAACTTAGAAGTTTTATTTATCTGATATTTTTAAAATACAGATATTTCATTGTATCTACATGATTCATATTTTGGAAAATTTTCAAAAAATTCAACTACTTATTCATTAGATGTAATAATTTCTGGGAATAGAAATACATTTTTATAAAATCCTGTTTATTGTCTCGCCTGTCAATTTTTTTAATGTATATTTGTAATATTTAAATTAAATACAGAGAAAACAGAGGTAAGATATGGATCAATATGAAATAAGACACAGATGGTGAGTAAAGTCTATTAAAACAATATTTTTTATGCAAAGTAAATTTTGTATATATTGTTTATCAAATTAAAATATGATGAAGTGTATTTTATAACTATATTTTATTACTGTCCATGTATTACAATGTTTAAGAATTTGTAATGAATTATCGTCGAGATTATATAACTTAACTTTCAAAAAAACTAATTAAATATCCTTGCACAGTTTTATAAATGATAAGCTAACTGTGGTTGTGAATAATAAATATTCTATAATTTTTAAATGCATCTCAATATCTCTGTCGCATTGTTCCTTTCCTTTTCCTTCTTCAATTCTGTCAGCAATAGCCACTTCATTGCAAAAAATCTAGTACATATATTTTATCAAAATAATAAAAAAATAATAATGTGAATCGCTACGGAAACAGTCCCTTTCCTCTGATTGAAGTTTGTGACGTCAGAAATCTCCTCCGTGGCCTCTTTGCTATCGGATGCCTCGCCTAGACTCGCTACGCTCGCTTTTCGTATGACGCATTCGGCCCCTAATAAGGCTTATTCGTAAAAAAGACACAATTTCAACAGACAAAACCCAAAGATTGGATCAGATAGAATGTTACCGAGCTACATATTGCTTGGTTCTTGCATGCTCATTGGTGCACAAAAATTTAAACTTTACACTACAGTAGACCCCCCCCCCCACACATACATACACAACACGGTAGATATTTTGTAAAATGAATCCGTGTTGTTCTGGGTCCTGAGCTATACTCCACCTGGAGTGCGGAGTCCGCGTATAATCGCTGGAAAAATTATTTGCACACTTCAGAAACACAATGATATTTAATATTGCTCTTCAAAAGTTATATTAATTATCAGCTAAAGTGTAATAAAATCAGAACACCTGTTTCAGCTGTATTTTTAATTATGTAAAACCTGTGGTACACCTTGCGTATTTGCCACCCATGGCGATACAGTACTTCATATGTTTTCTTTGATAAAAACTAAGGAACAGCTAGAATAGCTTGCCACCCATGGCGACTTTTCATTATTTGGAGATTTACACATGCTCACAACCTGTAATTACTGCTCATTTAAGGTTCCCGGAAAACCGTCATCCATATTTTCATATACATAATCATTTACAGATTGGCGTATTTAGCACCACGAATTATATCATCTCGCCGCGCTGGCAAATATCCAAAGTGTACTATAAATGCTATAATGGCATAGTTAATGCCACCAAATATGTCTACTGGTAGCAAATGCTCCAGCTCAACCGAACCGGCTTTAAAATAATCTGCATTTTAATTATTTTCCATTTTCAAGTACTGGGTTCTAACATTTTGAAACTCGAAGTTTAGGTTCACCCTGCTTGGAAAGATACCATTTTGCCAGATCATTCCTAATGGCAATATGGCGCTTTTAAAATCAGTTACAATTAGTTATTCTGTTTTGTAAAAAAAAAATAATCGCTAATTCTAAACTTCTGTTGTCTAAGCGAACTTACTATTTGAAAAACTTTGTGAGCACACGTTGAGCTATTTATTCCATATACTTTTTAATTTGTCGTAAAATGGGTGTAATTCTACTTTATGTTTGTCAATTTCACGCGATTCTACATACTTGGAATTCGCCAATGTCAAGTCCTGTTGGCATCTAAATTTTGTCCGTCACTCCACATCTATTTGACTGCTCTGGCAGTACGGATTTATTATCTGGCCATTATGGTGCATGTTATGTGTAGTATTTCGATTTAGGCTGTACGTGCGGTGAACAAGAGGTTTAGGAGAAGATCTAACATTCCATTTTGCGTCGTGTTAACAGCAACAACTCAGATAAGACTCCTTCAAGCCATTTTAACTTCGTTTTGTTGAACATAGAAACAGTTACCAAAACCTTGGAGGGCCGGAAAGGACTGAAAAATTTACTGCTTATTCGTTGTTCAATAGGGTGGAGTGAAAATGGCCAAAAAAAATTTTTTTTAATTTTAATATTGCCTGACTCAACAAATGGTGCTGTATGGCATAAAATCACAGAAAAATATTCTAGTCCATTCACTGATTGTCTTCAGGTTCCACACTGGGCTCAAAGAAAGGAATGTTAACGTAAAAAGTAAAAAAATCAATTTTTTAAAATTTAATTTTAATGTTTACAATAACTTTATTTTCTGACTCAAAAAGAGTTCTAACCACTAAAAAGAAACAGTACGGCAATGTTTTATTGCAGTTAACAAACAACAACAACAAAAAAAAAAATGAAACAAAGAAGGAAAAAAAAAGGCACTAACTTGCAACCGAGCGTCATATGTTTTGGGGTATATTTTGAATACATAGTTATTAAATATTTACATATTACTTCATTTTTAAAGACAATTAATATTTAGAAAGCACACTAATACAGAAAAGGAAATGATACCAAATTTACCTTTCGAGTATTATTGACTAATAAAACACTTTATTTTAATCTGTCTTCAATTTTGGAGTCCACATGCCGGGCAAAATAATGAGCTTTGGTAGTTCCTTTCGTGATTTGATTCCACAACGAATGTATTCATCTCTGGCTTTTGCTCCACTTGTTACCAATGATGCTTGCGTTAGTAGTCTTACATGCCTTTCTACTGCTTGAGAAGGGCAAGGGAGCTTCTCTATTTCAAATTCTGAACCGTTTCTGATCATACTTGCTACGTCTTCGTCACTGAGGTTCATGGTAGCTGGTGGTTCCAAAGGATTGTCCCAGTGAATCATCTGAAAATACTACTCTGCTTCGAAATTTATATTTAGAAGATCAAATTGGCATATTTTTCCCTTCCAGTCAGCTCTTCTTGCTTTCAATATTTTTAGGTCAAATTCCCGAGTATGTGATCATTCATCAAACAGCATTGCCAACAGAATATTTTCAGAATGAGCAAAATAAGAGATCCTCTGAATAATTTCATGAATGATTCACTTAAAATCTTCTGGGAAGAATGAACTTCTTTTCATCATTCCGTGCTCCATGAGTAGCTCCTGTGATTTTCTTTATTTCAAACCAGGATGGCACGTACACTTTCATCACATAGTCTACTAGGAGTTTAAAGCATTAAGTTGGTTCGGCAGTCGACACGTACAGGCTCAGTATTCAGTTCGCTTTAGTGAGTCAGTTTGAATGAGACATCCTTCCTTGACTTCTGTTTCCCAAATCTGGATGGCACTGTCCCGAGTATACTGCCCTAGAAATATCGAAGAGTCAAGAGTACTTTTGGTCTGTACTGAGGTCTTTTTTATCAATTTCAGGCAGAGCAAGAGGAATAGAAACAAAAATTGTCACAGCAAACGTTTCATACGTTTCCAGAAATTTTCGTATTCTTACAGAAAACTTGTGTGGCCCAGATGGCTTTCCGTCAATCTTATGGAAAAGGTGGCGAAGAGGTAGTTCATTAGTATGCAATAAGCATACAAACCAGTGCAATTTATGACCAATAAAGATTTCAAGCTGTCTAACTACGCCATTTTGCTTCCCATTGTTGACTTTCAGTGCATCTCACCCAACGGCAACAAGACAAAAAAGTGCAATCTCTTTCTGTGTAACAAAGTTGATGATGCTGCAGGTAATATCAATACTAGAGCCTGACTGCGGAGTCACATGTCCTATGTGAACAGAACCAGGTTCTGGCAACATAACAATATGCTCTTCCACAGATACAGTAGTAAATAAAGAGCTTCACTTCTTACATAATAGTTGTGTCCTTTCTTCCATCGAAGTGTATGGTGTACAAAGACTGTGCTACTTGTATAGAATCAAGTTGCGATCGTATCTTTCATTATAATTTTTAATAAGGGGAATTACTTCTTGGTGACTTACCACGGGCAAGGAGGCTTTCTTCCAAATTCTTTCAACGTCCAAAGAAATAATTTTGAGGATCTCTTTTACTAAAGGATCCTTTTTGTTCCCCTTATTCCACAGTATATCATTTTTTGTGATTAAGAAATGCTTCATTAAATCAATATACGTTGGTGGTAACACTGTCTCTTTCAATAGTACTGGAATTCCGAAAACACTACAAAACGTTTCACTTCTAGGTGTGGTCATATTTAAATTCAAAACTCAGTATTATTTTTTTGTCAAATATAAATCAAAATTAATAAAACGTATTGCTTTAATCTTACAAAGGAGAAACAAGTGGTTGAAACAAAGGCAATCGCAAAAACGAATCATTCCGCACAATAAAAGGGACGTGCCTTATTAGGTTATGATATAATAGTTAGATTAGAACACGCGCTAACATCCAGTAGATTTTAGAGTATAATTTACTTTTTTATGTACAAAAAGCCATTTCTGGATCTGATATCTGGCAGTAACGTTTCAATAAAACAATTTATAAATGAGAAAGTAATTCATTAATATTATTTTATAAATTAATGAATTATTTAGTAAAATATTAAATTAAAAAAATATTTTTTACATAAAAATCATTGAAAACTTGGAAAAAAAGCCAATATAAACATTCACTTGAGGTGTGGAACCTCAAGATGTCAACATTTTAAGCTGAAATTTGGAGACAATTGGTTTCAGCTAGTTTGGCACCATATAATGACTCAGGCAATGTGAATTTCGAAAAAAAGTTTTTTCGATCCACCCTATTGTTCAACTTAAGCTAATGCGATTGCTTCTAGGAGCGGTAAGATGAGACTTAGCCAACAAACGTGGCGATACAGCGCTAACAAAAATACGCCAAAATTCAAGAAATGGGCACACACATCTGCAGCGGTTAAGCATAAATCAAAGCATTAATTTAAAAAACCAAATACATATGCGCAGAAATTTAAAAAGGTTACCAAAACTAGTCTATGAAGAATATCGCCAAGATCATTGGGTGAGAGACTGCTAGGGTCGGCAAAAATAACAGCGTCGCCGGAGGTTAGCAGCAGCAAAATGAAATTCTTTTTAACGTATTGAATAAAATGGGCAAATATGCTGTTATAAATCACAAGAATCGAAATGTTTAGACCAGATGTGGGGGGGGGCGGCTGTATATAACATGCACCCCGCAAAATACAGGACAGGGGTAATATACAAGTGCCGAAAACCAATGTGTGATATTGGCATCACATATTATCATCAGACCGTATTTTTAATGACCCTATTAGGCCGGATGTGAGGGAGGGGGCTGTATATAACATGCACCCCGTAAAATACAGGACAGAGGTTATATACAAGTGCCGAAAACCAATATGTGATGTTGGCATAGCATATTATCACCAGACCGTATTTTTAATACGCTTATTTTCAATGGTGTTTTTGGTTTGATTTAATTTTTGGCGCAAGACCGATTATCTACACAAGGGATCTACAAGGGTCCTAACCCATATTTACGCAAAGTTTCGGAGAAAACCACGGAAACCGAACGGATAGGTTGACAAACGCGACATGGGTTTGATCTACGCATCTTCCGTCTCGCCAGTTGAGAGCGCTATGCAGTCGGCCACTGGTTGTGCAATGTGCATGATTGTTTCCGTCAACTTTGGAGTCATTCAAAAGTTGTGGCTCCACCGGCTGGGGGGACATCCGACCAAAAGGCCTTTTCTTTCTTTTTTTTTTTCATAACATTCAATGACCGGAATTTTTCTACAGCTGCTAGCACACACACTCTGTTCTTCAGAATAAGTTTCATTAGCGAAGCGCAATCCTTTAATGGAGAGACTCAGGACAAGCTGCACTAATGCAATGCATTATCAGACTTTATTACATACCGGGTGTCCCAAAAATGACTGATGGACTTTGAAATGACAGCAAAATGTTCGAATTTTATGATAAATTTTTATGAAAGAAAACGGCGCAAGATTCACCAAACGATTATCTACATCTAAAGTTCTTTAGTACGACAAAACTATAAAAAAAATTGTTTTAAAATAATAAAATAATATAATATTTAGAATACTTAGAATGATAAAATAGAACACTGCGAACGGCGAAAACAAGCCTCAATGATTAACTCGTTTTTAGCGGTGGCAACTCATGAGCAGGCCCGTTACTTAGCGACGGCCCCGGACTCACCAACCCCTCAATCCAAATGCCATTAATGCACGCTATTATTTCCGAACGCCGTGGTGCAACTAGTGGATGGCGGTGAACTCTGTGTTGGCAACATATGGTTCTCAGGCGAAGAGTACTTTCACCTCGATCTCGAGGGCTATGTCAACAAGCAGAACTCGCAAATTTGGGAAGGCGAAAATTCTCATGTAGCTGAACCTTCATCCCTGAATTCACCAAAATGCGACTGCGGTTTCCTCCAAAGGAATAATAGGGCCATTTTTTCTAGAGCAATCAATAAATGATGTACGATATCATGGGATTCTGTAAGAATTTGTGGGGATTCATACTGCTTTGGAGGACTGTTCGAATGCCTCCTGTTTCATGCAAGATGGTGCTTGTCCACATCGAACGTCTGCAGTATTTGATTTCTTGAACGAAAATTTCAGAGAGCGGGTAATTGCGTTGGATTTCGATATGCATACCGGAAGTGGCATGGCATGGCCTCCTTATTCGCCAGACTTGACGTCCTGGGACTTTTTTCTTGGGGGGTACCTGAAAGTTTTGGTATACCGCCAAACTCCACAAACAAATGCGGAGCTGAAGCAGCACATCTGTACTGCATGTAAAACAATTCTAAGTGACATGTTTGAACGGATGTCTGGAAATTTTTGCCTCA
Organism: Cheiracanthium punctorium; assembly: GCA_038373885.1. Taxonomy (NCBI): domain Eukaryota; kingdom Metazoa; phylum Arthropoda; class Arachnida; order Araneae; family Cheiracanthiidae; genus Cheiracanthium; species Cheiracanthium punctorium. The sequence continues at coordinate 6,848 of JAWZYV010020019.1, read as the reverse complement.
GACTGCGCCACGTTGCTGCAGCAAATGAGGGTTATATTGAAAATGCCATTGTTTAGTTTTTTGCAGCAGTCCTTGCAAAATTTTCATACCGGTTTTTATTTTTTCATTGTTTTCAGCGCCATCTGTGGGTGAAAATGTTAACTAAATTTGAAATTTGGTGGGATAAAACTCCCTCATTTCCTAAGCATAAGGCCTCAAACGATACATAGCTATTGCATTCCGTCTTATTTTTATTGATTTTCAAAATCTGTCAGTCATTTATGGGTCCTTTTCCATATAATATTGTATTTTCAGTTTACAAATATTTTTTATAGTTTTGTAAATTTTTGTTTGTCATGTCTGTTACTAAGTTTGTCATATTTTTTTATATTCTTCATATTTTTCAAAAATTTTGACAGCCAAAAATCTACAAAATATTTTTTTAATTTTTTTTTGTGAATTTCAGCTTGCCATGTCTGTTGTTACCAAGTTACTATAGGAGACATGACATTTCAAAGAAAACAATTCATGAGTTTAAATAATTCCACAATATTATGAAAAGAGACATACTAAAGAACTAATTAGCTGAATAAATAAGTTGAATTAATAAATAAATAAATATATTTTATACAATAGTTATGGTTACAGACATGATACGCAATAAAAATAGTTATCGCAAGTAGGCTTTTGCTTTTTCAGTCAAATACCAAAATCTCAAGATGTCTGCTTACATTTCTTTTTTTGGCCACATTCTAATGGTAAACAGGTGTAGCTATTCTCAAATTTCAATTTTGTTGGTTAAAAAGTTGAAAATAATGTATGGTAACAGTATTAATATCATTGTCCTTGCAGCTATATTCAATAATCAAAAGTCTCTTATTTTTATTAAAACCTTATAAAACCTTTTTATAGTATGGTTTAAACTCTATTTCACAATTTTAAAGCATGTCAGGGCAGAAATTTTAGTTTTGGGGCAGTAATTCTGCATAGCATTATTTACGTTCTATGATTCGGACAGCTATTTCTCGGTATCTTCTCTACTCATTTCTTTAAAAAATATTATTAAATAGTATGTTTCCGTACTGAAAACTCTCTGATAAAGCCGTGATAAAAATAAAAATCTTTCAAATTTTCTTAAACCTTGTGGAAAAAAAATATTTTACACGCGGACAGCAAATGGCACCAAATTTTGAAAATAGCCCACACATAAACATACGTTGAGTCAACGTAGCTTGTCAAAGTAAATTTAAAAATGGTCAACGTCAATTTTTTTCGTCAAAATCTCAACCTTTTGAGCCCGGCTACATGGCCTTAAATATTTACTCTGGGTCCAGCACGATATTTCGCAAAAATTAGATTTTTCACCCCCTTCCCAGACAGCACATAAGCTTAAATCAAAAGCTTGACATTTCTTTGAATTTGACAAATTAATACAAGCTTGACAGTTCAATTCATTTTAAGCTTGCAGCAATCTTGGATATTAGAAAGAAATGAGTCAGCAAATATGTTTCCGCCAAATTTAAGTCATTTGAACTGTCCAGCTTGATTACTGCTTGGTTTGGAAAGCCACATAACAAATAATTTGTCATTAATCATAAATCTGCTTGACCATATAATTAAAAAAAAGAGTCTATATTTCCAAATATTGGAATTCTTCAAAATAAAATACAAATATATTACGAAATGGATTACATAAGAGAACTCTAAAATCCATATTTGTTTTGATGTGTATGAAAAAATAGATTTTGAACATTTTTAGATGACTTACACTCCAAGAAATACCCGTTAATTTTATGGTAAAAACTACTGTAAAACACGTCTGTATTCTACGGTGTGCCATTTAAAGGTAAGGGCAGTAAAATTAAGTAGATAGCAAGTTACTACGCATGCGCATCCCAGTATAACAGTAATAAATAAAGAAAACCGTTATTTTTAGCTCATGCCCTTCAACTGAATATTTTAAACGTACTATATTCTTGCTGCCTTGACCAGCGCATTTGTTAATTTCTCAATTTCTTGCAATCTGGCGTATTACTCTCATATAATGCTGTTGAAATTACAAAACGGAATTTTGAGAATAACGTGCCCAGTGAAAAAATCTCACGAACTATTTTTTTTAAATTTTCCGCTTATGGAAATCTACCCTCTCTCCGAATCTACCCCAGTAGCACAGCAGTTTTGGCCAATGTCGCCTCGATATTGGCCAACCTCGTCAGACGTCGGCGAAAATCAGTCGTTTGTCTCGATATTGGCAATATTGCCCAACATGAGTGTAGCGATATTGAAATTTTTAAACGTGTGCTGCTTTTAAGTTTATATTATGCTTATGTCCCTATTAGTAGAGTCTATAAATCACATAGAACGTTAAAGGAAAAATACCATAATTAATAAATATAAATTAAAAAATCTTAATTTTATTTTCCACAAAAATTATTTTCAGGAGATAATGTGCTGTTTTATTTAAGTATTCATTCGGTGACGTCACCTGGTGACTGGTCACAAATAAACTTCACAGTGACCACACAGTGGAGTTACAAGTTCACAGACTCACAAGTTACCAGACCCTTATTATCGCATGAGCAAATCGGGACTTGCCCAGGGCCCCCTGTTTCAAATGTTGTTCTGAAATATTCTTTTATATGCCAAAATTTTATGAAAAAGAAAAAAATTTTATAGATGGGGACCCCCAAATTCATCAATGTCCGGGGCCCCTGTTGGTCATAATCGGGCCCTGCAAGTTACAATGTGACAGTCCTGTGACAATTGTGACCCTCTGTGACGTCACAGCGACTCTTTTGTGACCATGTGTGCTATTAGAGAAGACGCTTTCACTCTTATCCCTCTGTCTCTTGGCACTTGGGGCATACGCGCGAAGTCCTAAATAAAGATTACCGTTCCCCGTAAATACTTTACCCCGAAATGTGGGTTATGTTTCCGAAATCGTGAGTTCGAGTAAAGCATCGGTAGGTTACGCTATACTTCCGGAAACCTTTCTGCTATAAGTATAACGTTTCTGAATTTTTTAACTGTGTAGTTTCTGGCCCATAATCAATGTTGTCAACTCTGGTGGTAACAAAGAGGCAGAAAAAGTGGTCAGAAATGGCTAAAAATGTTTTCAAGCTGATAAAAGAATTAATTATTCATTAAGGACGGGGTTGCCAATTTGTCCACTTTGTGGCTAGATCTGTCTGTTTTTGTGGCTAAATCTGCCAATTTAGCCACTTTCTGGCTAGATTTTGGCAAACTGGCAATACCGAAGTGTTTTGTAAATCGGAAATAAAAGTCCAAATGTCTCAGAAAAACACTTGCAGACAAGCATATTTCAGCAGCACAAGCACTTATAAGTAAACACCAAAGAATATTTTTTTTTCTCAGCTTCAAACATTTTTAGCCGTTCCTGGCTACTTTTAACTTTGATTCCAGCCACCTTTTCTCAGGCAATGTTGACAATACTGATAAGGGACAGAAACTAGCACCGCAGCGGCGAACCTTTGCTCGTACGCAAAAACAGAGCTTATCGGGCAGCGGCATTTGAAGAGATGGGATCGTAGGCAGCCATGGTTTGGCGGAAATGACCGCCGGGATAATACGTAAGTAGCGTTTTGCATACCAAGAAGAAAATTGTGAAGTCACGGGGAATTAAAGGAGCTCGCAATAACAACAATACTTTAAACATTAATTAAACTTCCCAAAAATCGTTCTAAATATGTATAAACACAGAATTTCTGGCGTTGAGGTTTATTTTATGATATACATAAGTATTGAAAAAATTAATTTAAAAGTTTTTTTTTTCCACTTGGTGCTGGAGGAACAAGCTTAATTTTATTTAACTGTTATAACCATGGAGTTAGAGGAGAAAAGAGTCGTCACGCCTATGAAAATCCTAGCTGAAAAGCAGACCAGAAAATTGTAGTTCTAACTTTGCCGGTAGATAGCGTATACCCTCCAAAAATAGTATTCGAGTAAGAGATAAATTTCTTACGTTGGTGTCGTATATTAAAAATTATTTATCATAGATAATGAATTGGGCTATGTACAGATATGACTTTCCATATTTCTGTCAAGTTGTGCGTTTTTCAAAAACTCAATTATTATTCGCAAATCTAAAATATGAAATTTATCTCTTACTCGAATACTTTTTACTTTTACGTAGTATAAGGAAGTAAGGTTATCCCAAAAAATTTGGGGGGCCAAATTTCGACGAAAAAACCGATTTTGACTACCTCTAAATTTAATTTTAAGAATTTTTTCCATGAATCTCATCGTAAGCTAGCATGCACGATCCTATTAACGCGTCTGCAAATCATTTTGACCAGTGGCGAGTCTACTGTGGTCAGTTTTTCCATGCCGTCTGTACGTACGTACGTATGTATGTAACTCGCATATCTCAAACACTATTGGTCGTAGAATGTTGAGATTTGATATTTAGGATTGTCCTATGATCTAGTTGTGCACCTCCCCTTTTGGACGCAATCGAATGGATAGTTTATGTACAGGACCGCCCAAAAGATTCGAAATACATTACGCTCTATGGGCCGAAATTCATTAACCCATTTGTGCCTGGATATTTTTGCGACTTTCTTCGATTTTTACTAATAACAGAAATAACAGATAAATTTCTGATGTCAATTTCTTAAACAAGGGATGATTTTTTTTAAAATCATTATGCATAAAAATCGAAATATCAACATCCTACTTGGTCATGTTAAAATATTTTATAGAGTTGAGGCTCAATACTCATGAATAAAGGCTAGGAAAAATATATAACGTTTTCGACTAATAGTGAAAATGCCGTCCCAAAAAAGGGACACTAGGCATAAATGGGTTCTCGCCGACGCAATCTCGCCAACAGTGCCAAGGGCGATATCTAGCCAAGCCGCTGGCGTGTACCTGTGTTATTCAGCGAAGGACGGAACATCCTCCCCCGCCATGAACAAATGGTTCATGAAAACTGAAAAATACAAAAGAATTATTAATACATTAATTAACAATCAATGAAACATAACATTCATATTAACTCAAAGTTAGTTTAAAACACAGCAACTAAAAGGCAACTTTAAAAGTTTTAAATTTTTATAAATAACTAAAACTTCAGTTCAAAGTTCAAACTGAGTTCAGTATAGGGAGCTTGGAAAGTTTTGTAATTGGACGTGTTAGTTCACCAGAAGTTCCCAGCAAACACAGCCCTTTCGGATAAGTTTTGGGCCGACACTGGCATGCCGGCGCAGAATGTGCCGGGGCGACATCGCTCACGCGGTACCGAAAACGACAAAATTGCGTCCGCCTGGGCGTGTGTCGGGCCGAAAGGATGGGGTGGTTCTGGTTCGGTGTCGGCAAAAACGATAACGGCGTCGGCCCAGCCCTGTGCCACTTTTGAACCAAAACCATTACGTTTTTGGTGTGGTATCGGCAACGACAAAATATCGAAAACCGGCCAGCACCTTATTGATTCCCAAAATACCCTAATTAGCTCCGTAGTTAGTTCTCTAAAGTATTAATCAACAAATTAAAGAAATAATAATTATTATTATATAAATGACTTTACACCACTAGGACTAAATTTATTAAAAATACCTAATTAGCAAATTATTTTGTTTTTAAGAAAATATTTAATGAATTTAAGAAGGAAAGCTCTTTTTAAAATTAACCGTATTATTTTTTTATGCATCAACCAATGGTTTACTTTTTTTAAACGTGTTACTATATGTTTATCAGACCATATACATTTTTTAAACAACATATTAGGCTCAACTAGACAATGTTCCTTTTTCTCTTCCAAAAATTTTTTAGAAGCCAAGAAAATTTATAATTTTCTAGAACCAAAGATTATAAATAAACATTCATGCAATGCTAAAAAAAGAGAGAAAAAATATATTAAAGTTATACAACATGCTTTTTTAAAAAATGTTTTAATTTATTTTTTTGTTAAGTTATGTCATAATACAAAATAAAGTTGACTTTTGATTTTATATATTATTTTAAAGAAGAATGTAAACAACATACGTTAAAAGAAATTAAAATATTGGCTGATTCTACAAATAAAACGGTTAATTTCATAAAAACGTTTTCTCTTCAAAATAATTAAACATTTTCATATACAAACAAATTATTTTGTTTATACTTAATAACTAAGTATTTTGTATATTTCAAAATTAGCCCCAGTGATGTAAAGTAATTTATATAATAATAATAATTATTTTTAATAGGTTGATTAGTGCTAAACTATATATGAAACTAATAAGTATTAATAAAACCATGTTTATTATTAGAAGATACTTACTTTAAGTAAATATTTTATATATTACTGAATTTTCATAGGATTATCCTTTAGTAGAAGAAAGGAACTTTCTATAACAGAATATACTTATTTTTTTTCTGTTGTTTTGAGTAATATGAAATTAAGTACTTAAGTAAATAGACACATTTTTCAATGCAGTATGTAAGTTATTTATTAAAAATACCGTCTCTGCTTGTTTATTAATAGTTTCCAAGTTTGCTTATTTGAATTATAAATTTCATTTTCGCATTATTTAGAAATAATTAGCAGTTTTGAACTACATCTTATTTTAGTAGTCCCTGAGATAACATAAAAAAATCTAGCTAAGAAAAAATACAAATTCTTAATATATACTTAAAAATCAACTTACCCCTTTTTAACTGTCGTGAGAACTTAGCAAAATGAAAACCAAAAAGCACTAAACCACATTTAGACAACTTTAAAATTTTTGTCTAGTTGAGGTTCAATACCAGTTAGTCTTTAGAAAAAAATCACAGTTTATCCAGAGAAAACTACAGCAAAATCCGATCTAACTGACGTAAGAACTTGGGCATTTTAAAACAAAAAGCAATAACCACATTAGACTTTTTTT
>JAWZYV010020018.1:0-22188 GCA_038373885.1 Cheiracanthium punctorium | reverse complement strand
AAATCTTACTACAATAAAATATAGTATTAGAAAAATGAAAATTTTGCTTGTTTTTTTAAATCCTATATTTTAAAATTTATGAATATAATATATATGCATGACAGGGAATTAAGCAGAGTACCTTTGCCAACTAGTTTGCTTGGTACATGTATTTTTTGTAAACAAGTATTTAGAAAATAAAATTGAATAGTTATTTTCTCTTTTTTACTGGATAGGTAAAATCATACAAGCCGGTGCGCACTCCATGTAAACATGGCGGCAGTCACTGGAGCTTGGCGGCTGCCAAGCTCCAGCGACTGTCGCCAACCATTTTCCACGATCAGCACATTAAAATTGCACATATATTCCACTAAAAATGAGCAACCAGTGGACCGTTTTTAACTAAAAAAACCTCAGTGGATTCAGCAACCTAGTTGTACAGCTATCTAAACTAGGCAACCAGTGGTCCGTTTTTAACTAAAAAAACCTCAGTGAATTCAGCAACCTAGCTGTACAGCTATCTAAACTAGGCAACCAGTGGCCCGTTTTTAACTAAAAAAAACCTCAGTGGATTCAGCAACCTAGCTGTGCAGCTATCTAAACTAGGCAACCAGTGGTCCGTTTTTAACTAAAAAAACCTCAGTGGATTCAGCAACCTAGTTGTACAGCTATGTAAACTACACAACCAGTGGGCCGTTTTTAACTAAAAAAATAACAGTGAATTAAGCAACCTAGTTGTACAGTTAATGTAAACTGGGCAAACACCGGCCCGTTTTCAACTCAAAAAAACATCGGTGGATTAAACAACCTAGTTGTACACCTCTTATAAAGTCAATATGATTAGAATAGCACGTCAATAGCACTTACGAAAACATAAAACACATCGAATAGCAATTTAAAATTCACATTAAAAACCTTAAACATTGCAAAGATTCGTTAAAAAAGAGCACTTACCTTTATTTTTTTTTTAAATAACCGCTCAGAAATGTCCATAACACCCACCGGCTTATAACGTAAAACCAGCATGCTTTCTTTTATTTAGCTCTATATTCACACCCTATTTCTATCAAACACACACAAAAGAACGCTCCTTTTCCTTTCAAAATATAAAAAAAAAACACCATATTCCACACATAAATACTGACGATGAAATTCCCTGATAGGCTTACTAACCTACGATAAAACAGAATCAAAACCACAAGGAAAATCAAACATTAACTTAATCCACTCTATCACCAGCCACAAACAAACAACTATCGTCATTCAATTAGCACTGAATGAAAATCCCATACTTCAAAACACCCAGTGTTTCTCTTTGGTTACTAGTCTAAACAATCACTGGCAGGGTACTTCACTCCAGCTGAGCATCGCCCATGACGGCGCCAGAGCTAACGCCAAATCAATTTGTAAACAAAATATCAAAATGTAAACAGCACCGTATACGGAATATAGTCCACTGGATATTCATAGATTATTATTATTATTTTTTTTTTGGTACGACACTTTACCCGAAAAGATGGAAATTTGATAAATATGTATAAGTATGCATGTAATAGGTTTAGCTCATAGCCTTAGTGCCACCTAGTGAAAATCTCTTAAAATATGCTCTGCCCTCATCCATAAATCTTTAGCAACTTGCCTGCCATGTTATATTTTAAATTAGTTTCTGTTCTGATGTCATTACTATTTACTACTGTGTTTCACTGTAAAACAATAAAATAAGTGATCGAAGTTTAGGCAAAAATGCACTAACTTTCCTTGAATTTCAGATTGAGATTGCTAAAGTAAAGTAGTCCTAAAAATCGAACATTTTGTGAAATGCGCCACTTTTGCTGTATGATTACAAAGAATTTTTTCAAAATGTTTCAAAAAAAGCACTTTTTCATTTATTACAGTGTGTAACGCAACTTCATAAAAGACTCATTCTGTATTTTTTTAAGTCCAAAGTTATTTTAATTTGCATATTACGACTGTGAGTCAGCTTTCATTTCTTTGAATTGCACCCTTAAATATAGAGTAAGATATAAGCTCGTAATCAGAAAATATTTCCAGAAGGATGGACGACCTGAGTGATTTTTCTTTTAAAATATGCTAAGGAACATTCAGATATTACTGTGGTGAAATCGTATTTCAAATGACTAATTTTCCTATTTTAAGTTCCACCCCTTAGACAAAAATATCTAGGTTCGAGACCATACCAAGATTTCTTCACGAAAACTATGCAATGCGAGCCCTTGGAAGCACGAGGCCGTGGGCAGTTGCCCACACCTATCCTTGCCTCAGTGCCTTTTAACAATTATACATCTGTTTTTAGGTATGATGATTATGGAACTCTTAAAGAAAGGGGAAATGGGATTGTTTGCATCAAACACATATGGTTTCTGATTTGCTCTATGTTGGACAAAATGAATAGACATTCACACAATAATACTGATCATTATTATTTATACTACAGTCAACTCCCTCTAATCCGCACTCACTGGGACCAAGGGTTGTGCGGATTATAGGTCATTTTTTTTGTTTACATTTTTATATTTAGAATTTCCCTTTAAATTATAGTCAATTTACTGTAAACAAATAGGAACAGATGAAAGAAAATGCATATGCTGTTGAATAAAAACACAATTAAATGTGAATGCAATAAATAATACAATGAAATTTACAAAGAATTTACTAAAGGACTGATGAAAGAAAATATTTATGCTGCTGAACTAAAACACTATTTTTAATATTAAATACAATTACTAATACAAAATTAAAAGAATAAATTCCCTCTAAGTTTTTATTTATTTTTCATTTTTTCAAACATTGCAGTGATTGTACTTTGTTTAAGAGATTTTAATTTTTCTTCAGAAATTTTGTCCTCAAGCCTTCTAATTGTCAGTAACTCTCGATCACTGACAAATGATTGCTTTTGCAAAATGTTTAAAGACTTGTCTCCCAGAGCTAACCCTTCTTCAAAAGTAATAGTACAGTAGGGGGACCCCAAATCCGGAAATTTTTCAACAAACAATTTTTTTTTTTTTTAAAGGGCAGTTGTTGTTGTTTTTAATTTCTCTGAAAGACCGTTTTTAACTAAATCTATCTATTATAAAATAAACAAGCTCAACCAGAAAGGGAGGAATTTCACTGGTCGCTCGCGAACAGCAGGGGGGGGGGGGGCGCAAACGGTGCATCATTTGTATATTTGATATCTCAGTATTACATTAATTTTAGACCTTGCCAGGTAATTTTCCCTTTCTCGTAATGTAAAAATATTCTATGCTATTATATAAGCTTTAAAGAGGAAAAGAATGTTATCCTCTTCAAACACACACACACACACACACACGCATTACATTTCAAGCGCTGATGATTCATTATTTCTGCTGGTGCTGCTCCTCCGGCAGTTAAATGTAAACAAAGAGAAAGGCCATGTGGTCTGTTTATGCTTTTCTTTTTTTCTTCCTACAGAACTACAGTAATGTGGAGAAAGTTTTGTAGCATAATAAATCGCTAGACAGAAGATCAAAAGGGTCAGGTGGGGGGGGGGGGATCAGAAAATTGTGCAACTGCTGTTTAGCCTGCCAAATTGCGGTTTGTGTTTAAAGTTAAACACATTTTCACCCAATTTTAATTGCAACGGTCAATCTTTACAATCGTCTCTGGAAAGAGTGAAACGATGTGATTGGATGGTGCATTGCTTCGGAGTTCGTTATTCACATCCATCCACTGAACACATGCAACTTAGGATATAAGGTTCTGTACTTTTAATTACATGATAATGTGCTCAAATATATGAAATTATTTACTTCAAATACCTGTGGAAAAGCATTACTAAATGTCTTTATAACATTCAGCCAATCAAATAACTTCTATAACAGTAATATTACCAGTCAAATGCCGCTCAAAATGTAAACAAACTGGTTTGTTTACATTTGAAATATATCGCGGATTAGCGGGAGTTGACTGTATTATATTATTACCATATTAGCAACCTTTAATTAGACTACTGCCTATGTAACTTGAAAATAGTGGAGTTAAAGGTACAAATATATAAAATTTAAAAAATATTTATTCAAGTGCAAGAGTTTAAAAACACCTGATTTCTTTCTTTATTTTCCTCTTTTCTTGGGAGGTTGGGGCAGTCGCACCTTCGCCAGCTTTAGTCTGTCAGTAGTGGTGAACTGTCTGTCACTCTTCAAGAAAACAAATCAGACATGACTAACTCTCTTTCCCTAACACATTCGAAGTTTTCGTACGACTGCCTCTTTCCCTCACCTCCTCACACATTTGCACCACTTCAAAGTTTTTGTAAGATTACCTCTTTCCCTCACTTCCTCACACATTTGAACCTCTTCAGTTTTTGTACGACTGCCTCTTTCACTGTATGCGCCAGGCACATTTGAACCTCTTCATTAGCCTTGACACATCACACATTTAAAGTCCCTCTTTGAACCACTTCAAAACTGATTGAGGTGGTGCCTCACTTTTCTGCTTTGTCCTACCCAACACTATTCCAAACCATCAGTAATTTCATGTATCCGGCATTTATCTTGGCGGACTGATAATACATAAGTACTAAAACCACTTTTGTGAGAATTCAATTATCTTATTGGCACCGAGAAATATATCATCGAGCAGCGGTGGCAAATATCGGTAGTACTTAAGTATTATACTGCCGACTACTTTCGAAAATATTTCCCCCCCCCACAATCTGTGCGATTATGCGCCAATCACGTTACACAACTCTCTATTATTATTTTATTTTACAGGAGAGGACTGCTCGCGTCACTGAATGTGTCGCTGAGAGCTACATAAACGTCCTTCCCGGAATTTTCCCGCCACAATTTGGAGCCTCATCAGAAGGTGGGGGACTTCTGAATATTGGCACCCCTCGGAAACTGCTAGCGACCGACGAGAGGACTTTCAGAACTACGGATTTAACGTGCACGTACACCGCATGTACACGGTGGTCTTTAGTGGTACGCCGGTATCGAACCCCCAACCTTCCGGTTACGAAACCCTATTTCATTACGTTGAACAGTCATTCACTTATTTAATACATCATCATTTTTAAACTGGTCAGTTGTTTGACCGCCAACATGATTAAGGTCAATTTATTGTGGCGATTGCGATGCACACGGTATGATATTAAATACCGAAATATCCAACTAGTACCGAACTTGCAAATAGAATGCAAATTATTTCATCAAAGGGATTTTTAAGAATTTCATGCAAATTAACAATATAACCCAAATATAATAAAGAAATTATTTTTCATCCTTCTGTTATGAAAGTAAATTTATAAACTGTGTGGTATATACCATAAAGAGAAACGTTTCCACACAACTACTTCATTAGCCACTAGCAAATACACATAATAAAAACATCCGGATATCCGTATGGATGACAATAACTTTGAAAGAACAATAGCACACACCCCACACGATGATCTTTCATGTACTTTTAATTACAATAATGAGACTTTAATTTAATCAAACAAATTAGTAAACAAAATAGGTGTATTGGGAAAGGTAAAGAACACCTACTAAGTAATAAAAAAAGAATTAAAAAGCATAATCTTACTGATAATTAATAACGATAGCCGCAAAATCGCTTTTCAGACAAAAACAAGTTGTGAAAGTAGAAGTTACAGTATTTAAAAACAAAAACTACCGCCCGAGTCTGGCACTTTCGTTCGGAGTGCTGGTTTCGTTTTGAGGTATGCAGTGTTGTGAGGAAATGGACATTTTGCATGGTTTCTGACATTGAGGCTAAAATTCGTCTGCTGGCGGTATTTACATCCGCCAGCTCCTATTGAAGTGCATTGGGTATCCATTTTATAATTACTGTTTCTCATTATTAACCTCTCGGAATGAATTATTGTCTTTTTAATATTTAAATAGATGGTTTAGAAGACGATGATATCGCATTTCGCTTCAAAACTTTATTAATAAAAAGAATATTAGCGTTCTAAAATTATTGCGTTGTTGCAAACACTGTATAAATGATGCATCATTGAGTTGATTTTGACTTTTCTGTGTTTAAAATAGTACAAATATTCATCAAAAACCTCCCACGCCTTTTTAAAGTACGATCTTTTTCCATTGTTTTTAGTATTAAATTATTATTACACCCTCCAAAAAAAGTATTCGAGCAAGAGATAAATTTCCTACGTTGGTTTCGTATATTAAAAATTATTTATCATACAATATGAATTAGGCTATGTATAATTATGAATTTCCATATTTCTGTCAAGTTGTGCGTTTTTCAAAAACTCAACTATTATTCGCAAATCTAAAATAGGAAATTTCTCTCTTGCTCGAATACTTTTTTTGGATTTTGTACATTTTAAATGAAATCTCACAATGAAGATAAAATTATTTTATAAAAATGTGTTATTTGTTAATGACTAATGTTCTAACTTCTTTTGCAACAGCTATATTTCTAGAAGAAAGTGTCAAATAATCCCTTAGGTCCAAACAAGCTGAAACCGAAACTAATCATCTCCATTAGTGGTGTGTCGTTCCGACCGGAACGGGTCCGGAGGAACGGATCCGAGCATGGACCGGGTCCGGAGCGGATCCATCTCTAAAAATGGACCCGGTCCGGATCCGGACCGGATCCGGATCCGCTCCTTTCGGTCATTTGGATCCGGACCCGTTCGTTTCGTTCATCTGGCTCTGAAATCAGTCATTTGGGTCCGGACCCGGTCCTTTCGTTCATCTGGTTCCGAAATTAGTCATTTCTGTCCGGATCCATTCATTTCTGTCATTCGGTTCCGAAGTCGGTCTCGGTCCTGTCTGTCCGAACCCGCTTCCATTGATCGAGAGAAGAACATAGGCTTTCTGAGAATTACAGGGGATGGGGGAGGGGGATATAAAGAGGCACCTGTTTCACTTCCTGTGGAAAGATAGTCTAGTACTAGTTGATGCCGGGGGACGGCTGACATTCCAAAGGAGACTGAAAGGTCATTCATTATTAGTGAGATGAGATGAGAGCTTATAGGAAGAAATCTGGGGATAAATTGCTTTTGAGAATGTCGTCATTGGATGTAGGACTGGAGAAGGAATACGATATCTCTTAATTTGTTGATTTGTGAGTCGAATTCAGTGTTGTTACGGGAGGTTATTTTATCATTTTAGTTAGTAGGGATGGAGTTTTTAATAGTTAGGATTAGATTTTCTCACAGTTTTTGGGGGTTGGCTGATCAGCTATAATTTGCCAGGTGTGAGGAAAAAACTTGGACTGAAAAAACGCGAACGGTAAGAACGCCAAATTGATTAATTTTTACTAAAAATTGGACATAAAATTCTTTATTTTGTAATACGCATGAGGAATATATTTAATTGTGTCTTATGCCAAATTTCTTTTGTTTTGGCATAAAGGGGTAAACTTTCATGTTCAGTAGATCTGGGAGTGAGAAAGCTATTGTTATTAGGGTTTCCGAGTTTCCTAAGCACGTAATAATATGAACCATAGGGAAAGCGTCGGGAGGGGGCACAAGGGGTCACCTACCCCCCTGTGCCCCCCCCCCTCAAAATTCATCACAAAAAAAATTTTTAAGTAAAAATTTGCTTGAAAATGTAAAAAAAAACTTCCCTTTTCTGCTCTTAAATCCGATATGTGCCCCCCCGCAAACCTTTCCTGTACCTCTCCAAAATTTCAGTAGGTCTGGAAGCAATGATAAACTCTTCCTTACTATTATTATTTGATTTTCCTAAGCGTATAATACATATGAATCATAGCAGCAGTTTCGGGGGGGGGGTGCAGGGGGAGCTCCCCCCCCCAACTTCATTTCAAACTCTGTTAAACAATCTTTTAAAGCTAATGTTATTAAGTCTTCTTAAGCATATAATACATATGAAGCATAGGCGTAGTATTGGGGGAACACAGGGGGGCACTTGTCCCCCTGTGTCCCCCAACTTTGTCTCAAAATCTTTTCATTTTAAAAATTTGTTCATCGGGTCGTATTAACCGATCCAGCTAAAAATGTAGAAGGAAACTCCATTCTTCCCCTTGACAAAATGTTGTAAAAAAATTGTCCACTGTCAGGGTTGTTTAATTCAAACAAAATTAGTTTTTTAAGCCCTTGGTTAAACAATATTTTCAATATCAAATCTGTTGTACTAGTTAAAGCTTTTGAATAATAGGGCTTCTTTAAAACTTTTGTTTTTTTATTTTAAGCAATGCAAAATATTTTATGCAAAAAAGGCTTTATTTGGTAAATAAAGTGAATAATGTTTCCCTTTTTCATAATTAAGTAACTGTCACAGCTTTACATAAAGTTACATTGATTGTTAAAATATATTATTGCATCCTTTTTTTAATTGTCTTTTATTCAGGTATGAAGATCAATATTTGATAATTTATCGTTCCAATTTTTTGTTTATCGTCATTCTTGAGTATTTCAGGAAGTTCTTTTTAAAGTTTATTTTGAAAGTTTCTAGTTTTATAAAAAGAAAAGGCTTTATAAGTTTATCTTATAAAGCTTAAAAAGAAAGATTTTTTTAATAACCTTTTGCGTCATAATTAATTTTTCCTAAATTCATGGCAATTTGGTAAACTGCTGAAGTGTGTAGGTTTAGAGTTCTGGGCTACCGAGCAATTGTTTACTCCAAGTGTAACCCGAATACGCGTTAGAACCCCTCAGGAAGTCCCCCGCCCAAGGCATCCCTTAATAAAGCAGACTGCCCTCGTGTAGACATCCCTTAACCATGAAACCAAAACAACTTTCATGGTAACTTTCATTGGAAGTAAAATGTTTAATATAGGGTAAAAATTATTATCACTTCCGATCCCTATTGTAGAGATATCCTAATAACACTGATCTAGGGTTTTCTTCTTTCAATATTGATCATAGACATATAGAATAAATTACAAAGTTACTTTATATTATCGAATAAAACTCTCAGGAAATCAGAGGTAATTAAATACAAAATTTTACTTTTCATACATCCCTCTTACAAAAATACTTCAGCCTTTCCCATAAAAAGGCTCAGAGATATGCTTAATCAAAGTTGGTGAGTGGCAATACACTATACAATATCAATAATAGTAAAAGTATTATTATTAGAACTATTGGAACAAAGCTATTTAATTAATTAACTAATTAATTTTAGTCCCAGTTATTTAAAAAAAATATTTTACATTTTTAGAAGTGAGTTTTAAATAATTTTAAAACTTTACTTTAAAAGTTTTTTTTTTTTTTTTTTTTTTTGCTGTTTTAGCATTTAGAAATGAAAATTTGTCAAAAACCTTGCATGTTACACTAAAATTTGATTTAAAGAGGGTCTTTTAGGGAAGTTTTTTAAAACCCTGGAGGATAGAGGGGGGGCACAACCCCCTCCCCCCCATGAGGATTTTTTCCCCATACAAAATGTTCTTCACTCCGTTATCACACCCAGATATACATGTATGTGAGTTGCAGAGTTTGGCAGTATCGTTAATATACATGTATTTTGTATTTTGTATTTTCACTTGCAAAAAACAAAGTATTTTGAGAATGTATTTTAAAATATATTTTCATAGTATTTTGTATTTTCAAAATACAAAAAATACATTTTATATTCTGACATTAAATTAATCTTAACACCACAGATTGCTCAGATAACATGTGCAAATGAAAATGATAAAATTGCTGATTTCATTCCCCCCCCCCCCTCCTCTCTTGATGTAATTTATGAGCTGCACTAGAATTACACGTAGTAGTGTCACTGAAGAAGTGTTAGGATCTCTTGTGATCTTTAAATTTAAGTAAACAGGAAAGGGAAAGAAAAGCCTTTCATACTCCTGTTTAAAACACAAACAGTATATTTGTCTAGGAATGTTTCTAGATTCCCACTGTATATGAAACCAAAAGTAGTAAAAACATTTTTAGGTAGTATTTATTAGATTCTTTAAGGGAATTTTCGAAATGTGTTCCTAAGTTCTAGAAAAATAAGGCTGCTAGTATTTCTGCAGTAGTATAATGGATTCTTGGTTACTGTGGTTAAGAGACAAAGATACACGAAGGCTGTCAGCCGTGGGGGGATGCCTTGGGTGGGGAACTTTTTAAGGGGTTATAAGGCGCATTCGCGTTACATATGGAGTGAAACACACTAAATTCCCGACCATTAGAGCGACAGCTTCCCGTAATGGATGGGTGAATCGAATTTCCATTCTAGATGATTTTGAAACCTTTTGCGCAAATCTTAGTTAAAAATGTTTCCAAATTTTATCTGTAGATGGAAATAAAAATGTTAAGGAGCAGTGTCAGTTATGGAAGCTGAAAACTTAGATAATATGGAAAATATTTAAATTTACGATAAATTCTAAAACTCAGTGAAAGACAAAACTTGAATTTTTTTAGGTTGTGATTTAGCTGAGTATTTATATTCAAACATTCAACTGGGTCCATGGGCGTCGCAAGCTTTGGGGACAAAACTGCATTTTCCTTCACCGTATGTATTTAGAATTACATAAATTGTATGCTTCATTTCCATAAATATAATTTAATCTACTAAATCAAATTTTATCTCTTTTTTGAAATACATAATACCGTGTTTACTCGCGTAATAGTCGCACCCCCGTTTTGAAGTAGAAAAAATAGCTTTAGTTAGAATAACATGTTGTAAATTTTACCCTGCATAACAGTTGCACGTAGACTTTCACTCTGAAAAATTGGCAAAAAAGTGCGACTGTTACGCGAGTAAACACGGTACTTAAGTATGTGTATTTTGTTTGTTATTAATATTTTTGTAAATTTAAATTTCAAAGCTTTTTAAAATCTCAGATGGTCATTACTGCCCCCAGGTTATAATAGACCCACCTGTCCAAATATTCCGTATAAATTTATATTTGAAATAGTATAAAATATCTTCGTCATAGTGCCTTATCAACCCAATTTATGGCTTCGAGTTCTTTGTGTAATTATCGAATTAAAAATAACAAAATATTTCATTGTCCGAGCCACATTACTTTAGAGTCTTGACTTACACGAGAAATGCGTTCCCAGACCTCTCGCGTAAGGGAAAATTTGGCTTTGTGAGATAGGACATTAGTAGATCCAGAAGGTGGCCTCCAAACGAGCTGTCTTAGAAGTATATATTGCGTATATTAAGTCAAACTTGCACGATGGGTATCTGCCTAAAAAGTGTGGTTTTTTTTTTTTTTTTTTTTTTTGGGGGGGGGGGGGGTTCTAACGTGTATTTCCGTTACATTTGAAGATGACCGACCAAAACTCCAGACCATTAAATCGACAGCCGTGCGATCAGCAGTCTACCATTTTGAGTGCCTTATCCACTCGGACATGGCAGAAACTCTTAGAAGATTGACTTTAAAAATTTTAAAGAACTTATAAGGAAAAGCTAAAAAAGTTCTGAGATCGGGTAATACATGTGGACTTTTTGAAACGCATAAACAGTTACTTCAGACACATATAAACACTCCTCAAATTGTTTTAAAACATTTCCTGACTATATATTACTATTTTAACATAAAGTACTCAATAAATGAATGTTGACTTTCTTACTGTTGGCACAAAATCTTATGTTATGGGCATGGGGAGTTGCAGTTAGCTCTGAGATACGCACTCGTGAAAGACTTCCTAAAATGTAAAACAGAGATTAAAAAGTATAACAAATTTCACAGGTGGAGCCATCACTTTTTTCATTGGCCAGGGCCCTAGCTGGTCGTAAACAGGACATTCATTGAAAGAAAGTTAAAATTTAAACCTATCTCTATTGAAATTAATTTGTTCTTCCTTTCAAAACCCTAAAATTTTCCTAATCAACAGTTTACTATAAAATTAGTTCTAGGATGATTTCAACAATATCTGGGATGGATTTTGATTGATAATCGCACTTAAATACGCGATCAGTTACTTATTTTTAAAAACACGATTCTTTCAACATCATTTTCAGTAAATGCACTTAGTTGCGCAGGCTATCAGATGATTCATCTTAAAACATTCCATCGTACAAAATAAATGCAATTCATAATCTATTTATTAAAAAAAAAAAAAAAATGCACTATTCTAAAATATGTTTATTTCTAACAAAATCAAGGTTATTTCTTTTCGAAGGGCAGGGCCGTAACCAGGATGAAATGTTAAGTAGGGCTTTGAATCTAGTTTGGAGGGCGGAACAAATATAAGTATTAGTAGGCGGAAAGGGGGGGGGGGTGTTTTTCAATTTGCACTTTTTTTTTTTTTTTCTAGAGTATTTGCTTAGAAAAAATACCGTGTTTTTAAAATATTTAACATTCATTATGTTAATAATTTTTTCATTGAGATTCCATTAAAAATATTCAAATGACATTTTGAGAGAATGCAGTATTGGATATCGGTTAGAGTAATTTTTTGTACAACAATAATTCACAAGACGTAGTTACTAGTTAATTGTGGCCTTTTGCAATCCATTAAATGCTATCCAATAATAATAATAATAAACTCTGTAAAATAAAAAATGTTAACAATTAAACTTTGGAATAAACATTTACTGAAAAGTGCATTTGTTTTTCATTTTAAATATAATTGTAAGGATAAAATTGTAAAGGAAACCGGCAGTTTCGTGTACTCGAAAAAATCCGAAAACCGATGCTACATGCAGCCATGAGCAGCAATGTAATTAACCGCATGTATAGAAATCTGGCCATTTTGATGAGAAATTCTCCCAAAATAATGGGTATTTTTTAATGTAGGAAAAAACGCGAACGGAAAAACGCGATCGGTAAAACGCGAACGGAAAAAAAAACGCCAAACGGAAAAATCGCGAACGGTAAAAACGCGAACCAGAAAAAAAAAAGAATACCCCCCCCCCCCACCTCAGAATAATAATTTTTATTTAAATATTGACATGAACTTATTTTGTTTTGTAGTAAATACGATAATGGTATTTAATCAAATATTGGCCTGCCCCAAAATTCTTTTGTTTTTGAAGTAAAGGAGCCACTTTTTATATTTTGAGAACATATATCTTCATATTAATCAGGGAAATTTACAACATTAAATAAAAAGGAATTAATTGCTTTTTGCTAGTCAAGCTACTTGTCAAGGTCATGAAAGCCGTGTCTCTTCCAAGAAAGAAATAGGGGAGATACCCCGGACAATGGGGACCAAAGACATTGGGAGACATTTTGACTATGGGAGATAGCGTACGGGAAAACGCCTAAGGCAACAAACAGGTTTTTTTTTTAGATTGAGGTTCGTACTGCACAGATTTTACATTCAAGAATATTATATGCAGAAAAACATTTAAAAGCTGTGCGGTAATAAATATATTTTATCACAGTTTAAAAAATTAATTTTTATATCAATTATTCTGTTGAGAAAGATACAATCATTGTATTGAGATTATTTTTTAAACAAAATATTCAAAATTATTTAAAAGGGTATTTTTAGCGTTAAATAGAAACTCAACTGATTTCAAACGATTTATTTAAATTTGAATGAAATTTAAACTCGTAATCATTTGATTTTTCTCCGCTAGAGTATTTAAATCATTTTTATTTCCTAGTTTTATGTGATCTAAACAGTAATAAATTATATAAATGACATTAAAACCTATACAAATTAAAATCAAAATATTTAGTAGATTAGAACCATGTGGCTTTAATTAACTGAAATTGATCACAATTTTTTTTTAAAGAATGGGGGGGGGGAGTGTTTGCCTTTACCTTCTCACCTTTAAAAGGGGAGACTTTAAAAATGCACGAGATTTAAAAATTCTCCAGAACATAATAAAATAGAGAAATAGTTTAAATAATGAATTATTAATTTACCAAGTTTAATTAATTAATTACTAATTCCACAAACTGTATGTTCAATTTGTTTGTATTCTTAGGACAAGGACCATAACTAGTCATTCCGCAACAAATTGTAGCAATTGCGAAAATTTTAAGTACCATCTCTCACCTACCAAGATCACCCTAAAAAAGAATATCCTATCACACCGTTTTAACATGCACGTTCTCTGTAATAAATTCTGACCTTCAGTTTATTCCTTACCAACCATGGCTTATGTTTACTGGCTTTCTTTTTATAAGTGCAAGATTTTATTTTGATTCATCATAATTCATTCTGATTCATCTTGTTAGCTTTTCGGTTTTAAATTATTAGAATAATGAATGATTTATCAGTATATATTTATGTATACATATTTTTGTTTTTTTAAATATTCATTTTAAGCATGAATACTCTTATTTTAAAAATGCTTTTTTTTAATTAAGTCATGGTATTAATAAGTCAACAACTAATAAAAATAACTTAAAATAAACTCTTCAAATTAAATGTTAGTGTAATTGTAACTTTTCAAACAAATTTTCATTTCTAAATGCTAAAAACCCCTTTTTACAGGAAAATTTTTAAAAATGATTTAAAACTTATTTCTTAAAATATAAAATATTGGCTATTTATAACACTGATTAAAATTAATGGTTAATTAGTTTTGTTAGAATAGTTTTAATAATTATATTTTTGCTATCATTGATATAGCAAAGCTTATTGCCCCTCACCAACTTTGATTAAACATATCTGTTAGCCTTCTTAGAAGAAAGAGGGCTGTATAAAAAATATATGTTTCTATTTATTTACATTTAATATTCAGAAAATTTTATTTGATTCCATAAAATAACTATGTAATTTATTCTATATGTCTATGATCAACATTTAAAGAAGGAAACTCCATAGGTCAGGGTTTTTAGGACAACCTCGATAACAGTGTTTGGAAGTGATTATGATTTTTATTTAATATTAAATATATTAAACTTTTTACTTTCACTGTAAATTATCATGAAAGTTATTTATGTTTTGTGGCAGATCTACACAAGGATTGTTTGCCAGGAGAGGACAGCTCGCGTCACTGAATGTGTCGCTTAGAGCTACATATACGTCCTTCCCGTAATTTCCCGCCAGAATTTGAAACCTCATCAGAAGGTGGAGGACTTCTGAATATTGGCACCCCTCGGAAACTGCTAGCGACCGCCGAGAGGACTTTCGGAACCACGGATTTAACGTGCACGTACGCCGCGTGTACACGGTGGTCTTTAGTGGTACGCCGGTATCGAACCCACAACCTTCCGGTTACGAGTCCAACGCCTTAACCACTGGGCTACCACGGCCCCTTCTACACAAGGATTGACTGCTTAATTTAGACATGCCTTGGGTGGAGGACTTTTTGAGGGGTCGTAACCCGAATTCACATTACAGATGGAGAAAATGGCCGCGCGGTAAGCCAGAACCCTATACCGTTACATTAGTCTTTTACTAATTGTGATGAAATTAGTAAAAATTATTTATTCTACAATGTGAAAGGTGCTTGATTAAATTTTTAAAAAAATTTTATTAGATAAATTTATATCTTATAAAGCTCTCTTCTTTATAAAACTTACAGCTTATTAAACTTTTAAGATAAACTGAAAAAAAGCTTGCTGAAATACGCAAGACTGATAAAGTATAAATATTTAGAAGGATAATTTATCAAATATTGAACTATTCATGTATGAATAAAATACAGCAAGGAAAAAAAAAAAAAAAAAGATGCAATAAATCTATTATAACAATTAATATAACTTGATGTAAAACTGTGAGAGTATTATTAAGAAAAGGGAAAATACTATTTACTTTCGCTCAACGAATAAAAAACTTTGCATTGCATTAAAAATAAAAATAAATAAATAAATATTTTAAAGAAAACCTAGTATTTAGAAAGAATTTAAAACCACAACCTATTGGGAATGAAAAAAATTGTTTAAACGAATTGCTTAAAAAATAACCTTGTTCAAATTAAGCTAGTCTGACAGTGAAAAGTTTTTTTTTTTTTTTTTTTTTTTTTTAAGAAAAACAAATATTCTATCAAGTCACAGACTGGAGTTTCTTTTTGCATTTTTAAGTGGAACGGTTAAAACGACCCTTCAAACAAATGTTTAAAATAAAAAGATTTGGGGACAGAGGGGACACCCCCCCTGTAACCCCCTCTCCCGATTGCGATAGTTCATATGTACAATATGCTTAGAAAACCTGATAACAATAGCTTTTTTAGACAAGGATTATCACCGCTCCCAGACCAACTGAAAATTTGGAGGGTCACATGAAGATTTGAGGGGGTCACATGTCGAATTTAAGAGCAGAAAAGGAAATTTCTTTTAAATTTTAAAACAAACGTCCGTTTAAAAATTTTTAGACGAAGTGGGAGGAAAGGGGGATACACCCCCCCCCTCTTTGACCCTACGCCTATGGTTCGAATGTATTGTACTCTTAGGAAAACCTATTAACAATAGCTTCCTAAGGAAGGCTCATCACTGCTGCAGACCTACTGAAATTTTGGGGTGCACAGGAAACATTTGAGGGGATCACATATCGAATTTTAGAGCAGAAAAGAAAAGTTTCTTTAAAATTTCAAACATGTTTATTTTTTTTAAATTGACGAAATTGTTCGGGGGGGCACAGGGGGACACGTAACCCCCTGTGCTCCCCCCCCCAACCGACGCTACGCCTATAGTTCATATGTTAAATGAATCATGTTGGCGTTTTTACCGTTCGCGTTTTTTCCGTTTGGCGTTTTTTCCGTTCGCGTTTTTACCGTTCGCGTTTTTTCCGTGGGCGTTTTTACCATTCGCGTCGTTTTTTCCGTTCGCGTTTTTTCCGCTCACCGTATTTTTTAGATGTAAAATTTAGCAATTTTTAAAAATCCGTCGTTTCTAGAATTTCGTATTTATCTGTAAATTTACAAAAAATTTTGAAAATCTTAGGGGGGGCTGAAAGCTGGCTAGTTAGGGCTCAGCCCCCGTAGCCCCCCCCCTCTGGTTACGGCCCTGTCGAAGGGAGAAGTACGATGAAAGGAAAAAAAAGGGGAAATCTCGTAAGCGCGTAACCAAAAATAGACGCTTTCTTCTTCCAATAGCCCCGTTTTTCATTACTCCGGGAAAATCAGCTGATTGAGGGTTCAGAGAGGAGGGAATGGAAATTCGACTATAAGGGATGAACACCGCTTGGGAGTCACATCTCAAAGCAACTTTTTCTCTCACTTCGAGGTGGATACATTTTTCTTACAAAAAAAAAAAAAAAAAAAAAAAAGACTGCTGCATAATATAGTATCGGAGCCGGATACTCAAAACATCACACGAAGATTTCTTATCTTCCTGTCTGATCAAGGCATTAGGTTCATTCGTTTTATCTGCGTCATTTCTTTTAAAGACCGCGCATTGATATCGAGAAGAGTGGTTAACGGTGTTATTCGAAAGAATCATGTGATTTTGGTACATAATTACAAATAAACTATTTATGCCAGGCACTTCAAAATTTTGAAACTGTCTCTTTACAAGCTGTATTACATACTGCGAAGACAGGCCAATCTGTATCAGTTTCAATACTTTTAGAAAAAATTCTTAAGAATTGGAAATTTTCGCAAAGCGTGTCACTCTTCGAAAAATCTTGCAGCTCAAATCCATGTTTAAGAATTTTTTCTGAAAATTTCACAAAAGCCACAGCGTTTTCGCTTATCGTAGTGTGTAGTGTAAAACAGCTTATGAAGAAACATCTGGAATTTTTCGGAGGCCATGGTGCTATTAGTTTATTTCAATTTGTGTACCAAGACTAAAAACAGAGTTCTTTTTTTTCGAAGAACAGCCTTAATTCAAATTTCGGCCTCTGCCATGTCCGAACACTCGAAGATGCCTCACAAAAGGTTTCCGTCCACTAGGAATAAAAACTCAGACCTACAGACATAATAGATCCGGGTATACGAATAGTCAGAGCAAAGACAGAAGGCGCGGGGGGTGGTACACGGGTGGGTAACATTTACTTGGAAATTAGTTGGAAAAAGTACTTTTTTGTTATTGACTGGTAGAATTTACAGGGTGTGATATCAGTCGTATGTCTTCTCTCACAGAGCATCACGAGTTTTATACGAGTCCTCATCAGTGCCGGATTAACAATATAGCAGATGTAGCAAATGCTACGGGCCCCGCGCTTTTGGGGGCCCCGCGCCTTTACCTTGAAAGATTTCGTCTTTCCCCCTCAAGATCTAGCTTTTTTGACACTTTCCAACAAGGTAGAAAAGTGTTTAAGATTTCGGTTTGTCTGTCTGTCCGTCCTTGTTATAACTCGCGTCAATAGGCATCGATTTCTACAAAACTTATATATGTTATTCTTAACTGCAGTACCATGTACCCAAATATGTAACTCGCACGGATCTATGTAGCATTTATAGATTTTGTCTACAGGAGCACTCAAAATAGTCCCAATATATTGCGCTCTATTGGAAGTTATTCTATAAAGCGTATCATCCTACTAACTACAAGGGCTGATCAAATGAAAAGGCACGAAACGACACGGTGGGTACAAATGTAGACTTTATTCAAAATATCAAATGATTGCCATATTAAAACGATATTAATGGACTATGTCATTTTATCTCTCATCTATCGTGTATTTCACCTGGTAACCCTATTTTGAAATTTTTAGGATTGTAACCTATTTGTAGAAAAATACATGTGATGCACATTCTACAGCTTAGTAAATATTGTAACAATAGATTAAAGCTGTTGTGAACTAATAGTATTTAAATAAACGGATGAAATTTTTAAACAATCATTTTATCAAATAAATGCAACCTTATGGAGCTTATAGAAATCGGTGGTTTACGTAACACATACTAACATTTTCAGCGGACATTTATTCTTACTTTTATGTCGCGTTTACGTAACGCATTTTCGTGTCTCATTTTTATGTCACATTTTCAAAAGGGAGTGAGAGATAAAATGACATAGTCATTAATATATTTAATGTGGCTGTTGCATGCCTGCATTATTTAGTCAACTCATTACCTAGGCGAAACTGAATGAGTATTCTAAAGTCAGTAATAAGGACACACACAAGAGTATATTTAACAATACTGTGGAACAAAAACACAGCTCTCAGAAAAAAAATTCAGGGAGCATGCAAAAGGGGGGGGGGGAATAAAAGAAAGACAGAAAGAAAGGCTGTATCCTTATCTTTTTGTTGACTAAAAGCGAAACTCGGACAAACGGAGGAGGGCGTATCCAGATCCTTGCACCACCTACCTATGGCCTCTAGAAAATGGATTCCTTAACAATAATGTTACATTTTTGTCTTTATTTGTAGAATGAATCCAGAAATAAACAAAATATAGAAAGAAAAATAAGTGCCGAAACAAAAAAAAAACAGACTCAGGGTCTGATCAAGGACAGATTAAAGGGAGGGGGTCAGAGGAGGCGACCACCCCTCCCGAGAAAAATGAAATTAATGTAAACAATCCAAACTTACT
Organism: Cheiracanthium punctorium; assembly: GCA_038373885.1. Taxonomy (NCBI): domain Eukaryota; kingdom Metazoa; phylum Arthropoda; class Arachnida; order Araneae; family Cheiracanthiidae; genus Cheiracanthium; species Cheiracanthium punctorium. The sequence goes on along the minus strand of JAWZYV010020018.1, from coordinate 2,962 downwards.
TCCATAAAACTTATATATATTTATGTGACTCCTCCACCCACAAAATTGTATTAATCCGTCAGTGGGCCGGATTATTCAATAGGCTGTAGTCTATCTGTCCCGATCATTTCAGGGACTTTTCAGTAACAAGTCGAATGAATTTTTTAATGAAGTTGTAATCAAACTTTTCAAAATGACTCAATAGAACAGAAATATTTGTGGCTATTTCTGAAGATATTCTCTGGAACGCGAATTGACTTTCTGCATTTCCCCGAGAGCTGAGATCCATAGAATTAAGATTGTAGGAAAAACGCTCCCCATAATCAATAATAATCACCCACGAAACAATAATTTTTATTTAAATATTGGACATAAAGTTATTTTGTTTTGCAGTAAATATGAGGATGGTATTTTAAACGGATGTTGGGCAGCCCCAAAGCTCTTTTGTTTTAGAGTAAAGGCGGGTGGCTTTAGCGAAATTCGAAGGTGTAGTAGGGTGTAAACCATCTTAGAAGGCTTTTGGTAGTTGGCTTGCTTTGTTTTTACTTAATTATTTATTTAACATTTTACAGTATTTAAACAAAGGAGAATTATTTTTTGAAACAATAATAATATATCGAATGTAAGTCATTTTTTTATAGTTGGGGAATCCATTATATTACGATAAATTATCTTATTAGTCTCAGAAATTAACCACGTTAAATGTAAAAGAATTGATTTTGGGCCGGTCGAAACCACAGGTCAAGAGCGCGAATGCCAGTACGTTCGTTTAAATAAAATAATTAGAACCGAGAGGATCTTCTCACAAAGACAAAACGGTCGGGATATTCGAGAAGCCATAACCCCAGGTAAACTGAAAACAAAAAGAATTTTCGGATACTCTTGATCCACAAAGAAACTCACAAATTACTTTTCACATTTAAGATTATTATGTCTTGCAAAAACATTTGAACGTAATACGGTAATGAATGTTTTATCCGAATTTTTTATTATTTATTATATAGATTATTCTACTTAGAAAAGATACAATCCTCTTATAAAGATTTTTTTGAACAAACTAATCATTTTAACGAGGATAAGTTGAAAAGTAATGCACATATGCTTGTAGAACTCTAACGAAATGACTTTTAGAAGTGTTCCAAGCGGTATGTGGAAGTAACAGTCCCCCTGTACCAGCATGTACAGTTTAAAAGCCTTTCGTGCATGAAGTATATTTTGAATGGCGGAGGTATTATTGTGCTAGATCTATCTATCCCCAGTTCGATTTCTTATGAATTAACCCACTAAATAAATTAAGAGAAGTTAAAAATATGTAACCTATTATTAGTAAAGACCGTCCAGATAATGAAATAATTTTACAAGTATGTATTTTTATAGGGGAAAAATAGTGCTTAAAGGCACAGTTTAAAATACATATTGATTTCGAAGATTCTAAAAATTTTACAGAAACAATTATTATTTTAGGTGTGTAAACTTGTCAAGTTATATGTTTGCATATGGGAAAGGTGGGAAGTGTTAGAAATTTCAAATATATATCCATGAACATTAACATTCATTAAAAAAACCTGAGTTGTACGAATAAATAACTTTAAACATCGCCAGTCTCACTATCCATTCAGCCCCCCCCCCCTCACACACACGCACACACTTTATTTTGACGGACATTTTTTCCGCACACCAATGTACTTGGAGAAATTGATTTGTCTAGTATTAACTCAGATTTGTTCATTTTGAATCAAGAAAATTCGAAAAAGGTTTGTGTTTTATTTTATTATCGCACAAAACCTATAGATTAGCTCACCGAAGATGGAGGGAGGGCTGGGATAAACCTCTCGCGAATATAACACGTGTGACCTTTTAGTTTTGTTTACGGTGTGTGTGATTACGGCAACGCTACACTAGGGCGATCTGCCAAGGGAGGGGTGCCTTGTTAGGAGGACTTTCTAAGGGGTTCTAACGCGTATTCACGTTACATCTGGTGAAAACCTACCAAAACTCCAGACCGTTAGATCGACGAACGCGCGATGGGACCCGAACCTGAGACCTTCACACTTCGGCCATCTATAATTTTCAGTGGCATAACCACTGTGCCATGGTGAGGCTAGTTTTGTTTACATCTAATTAGCATTAGTAATACCATTAATTAGCACTAAACATAAATTGTAATATATTTAGCACTATTTATTTTCTCATTTAATTTAGCTCTACTACTTTAATGTGAGGGTGAACTCCTCCCCCTAAATATATATATATATATATATATATATATGGGTGCGCTACTGAGCAAGGGGCCCCTTGGTAACATTTGCTACGGGCCCCGCGCTGTCTTAATCCGGCACTGGTCCTCATTTCTCTTAAACTTCCATGGGTCCTCCGAAAAAGTTAAAATCGCACAATATTGAGAGTTTTTTCATAGTAAAGAAGGAAGACTCTAGGCAGAGCCTGATTATGACCAACAGGGGCCCCGGGCACTGATGAATTTGTGGGCCCCCATCTATGAATTTTGTTTTATTTTTCATAAAATTTTGATATAGAAAAGAATATTTCAGAACAACATTTGAAATTGGGGGCCCTGGGCAAAGTCCCGATTTGCCCATGCGATAATAAGGCCCTGACTCTAGAAAAGACGAAACTCTTATTTGGAGATTGTTTTTTTCCAGTGCGTATCCAGACATATTGTTTCGAGTAATGGGGGGTGTGAATGTAAGATCCTTAGTTTTTTTTTTTATGAAAGAGTAACTATCAAAAGAAATTAAGCAGTTATCATAAATCTAGTTGTTGCCAGTAGAGTATCTAAGGAAGGGGACAAGGGGGCTTCCCTGCACCCCACCCCCCACCCCCAAAAAAAGAAAGACATTGCTGAAAAGTAATATTATGCTTTATAATACACTTTGGATAGGCAAAATTATCTTTTTTATAAGCTCATCCCAACCTAAGTGTTATGCTCCAATATGGTAGTTTTTCAATACACTTCTACAAATAG
>JAWZYV010020017.1:0-17130 GCA_038373885.1 Cheiracanthium punctorium | reverse complement strand
TGGGTCGATTCGACCCAGACAGGTAAAAATGTCGCTTTTTTTTTCAGGGTGATCAAAGAAAACTCTTACGACTCTGAAAAACTCACATATTAAACGAGAGCACATTTTTGAGGAATACATGAAGTTTGAAAGATCTAAATTAAAATCTGTGGAAGATATCGCAAGATCAATTTTAGAAATAGGTCGAATCGACCCAGACAGGGTAGAAAGGTTAAATTAAACTTCCAAGTTAATTAAAAGCATTAGAAAATAAATAATTAATGGTTAAGACAATTAAAATAAAAATTACTGTATTTGATTTGTAAAAACGTTATCCCCCAAAAAACAATACAACATATTATCCTTCGTTAAGTTTTTTATTTGGGAATACCTTATTCCCCCGTACACGATATATATTTCGGTTACACACATAACCATCTTCAGTCGTTTCTTGAACTCACACTAATGGCGGCTTCTTTTTTATCTCTTCGTTCTTCTTCTTCTGGAAATTTCGATGAATGACGTCATCCCATGATTGGTCGATTGTATGAAGCGCAACGTTGATGCTGCCATCTGTCGTCATTATTTCTAAGCTCTCACGAATGTAGGCATATATACTATTTTTAAAACTGGCTATTTTTTTAATATTTTTAAAATCAATGGTAATGGGTTCTTCCAAAGCAAAACGTGCCAGAGCGGTACTTTGTTTTTGGAGGTTAATGTCTTGAAAATGTTCGTTTTTTCGCACTTTAATTTTCCTTTTTGTAACGCCGATGTAGCAATTTTCTTTATTAGTGTCGTTTGACATAAAGTTAATTTTATAGATCCCTGCGGTTTCGATGGGGTTGATTGGGTCTTTTTCCGATCTAATGCGCTGAAAAATTGTTTTATTAGGTTTAATTGGAATACGGAAGTTCTTTTTACTGGCGATATTAGATAGTTTATTGGCTATCCCCCGGCTAAAGGGGATAGCGGTAGTAAAACGTGGTTTATCTTTTTGACGGTTGTCTATAATATTTAATTTACGTTGCCTTGCTTTGAAAACTTTATCGAAAATTTCTCGAGGGTAGTGGGCGTCTTGGCATTGTTTCTTTATGAAAGCAATTTCTTTTTGAAGGAGGTCGTTGTTAGAACAAACTTTGAAGGCGCGGTCGATATATGAACGAATGGCAGCAATTTTATAGTTGAAAGGGGTTTTAGATTTAAAATTTACTATATTAGTATTACAAGTAGGTTTTCGAAAAATGGTGGTCTCAATGAGATTATTGTTTCTGGTTATGTTCACATCTAAGTAATTGAGGCTATTATTGATTTCTTTTTCGTAGGTAAATTTAATGTTCGGGTCTATGGCATTAAGTTGATTGATCAAATTATTTTCTTCATTATTGTGGGGGGTAAGGATAGCGAAGATATCGTCGACATATCGAAGCCAAAGTTTGATGGTACTATTGTGTGTCTGTTTAATTTGTTCCTCAAGGATTCTCATTTTCCAGTCGGCAATTATTCCGGATATGGGGGAGCCCATGGGGACTCCTTTTATTTGTTGGTAGAAGTGATTATTATATTGAAAATATGAATTATTTAAGATTAGATTTATTGCACTAGTTAGGGTGTTAATTATGTCTATATCTTTAAAACTACTTTGAATTTGTTTGTTAATAATTTGGTTCATTTCTTTAATATCTATTGACGGGTATAGATTTACAACATCGAAACTTACCATAATATCGTCTTCATAAAGTTTATAATCGCGGATGTTTTTAATGAAATCCTCGGTGGAAGTTAGAGTGCTGTTAGAGGGGGGTATAATTTCTTGCAATATATCCTTCATATATTTTTCAAGAGTGTAGGTGGGGCCTTCACACTTGCTCACGATTGGGCGAAGGGAGGGGGGATTTTTATGATCTTTAAATTTAGCGAAAATCCGTGGTGCGAAATTAGCGGTATTGTTATAGTTAGGACCTTTCTGATCCGGCCAGGTACCATTTTTTATTAAAGTTTTTAGTTTATTATTGATTTTCGTGGTGGGGTCTTTGGGAAGATGTAAAACGTTTAGGCTATTGATGGTTTGTTCCATTTTTTCTTGGTACTCTTTTTTATCTAGAATAACAATCTTTCCATTCTTGTCAGAGCTTAAGCAAACGATCTTGTTATTTTTCTTTAGGTTGCTGAGGCATTTACGGTCTTTATGATCTTTAACAGTAGTTTTAAGTGTTTTATTCATTTCTTGTTGGGCATGCATACGGATAGCTTGTTTATCTGAGGGGGGTAATGAGATAATGGCGGCCTCAATGCTCGCAACGGTATCATTGATATCTATTTTGTCATCGAGAATGAATTTGGGACCGAGGTTTAGAGTGGCTTTTTGTTGTTGAGTGAGAGTTATGGAGGATAGATTAATGAATTGATCTTCTTTGTTAGTTTGAGCTTGTTTATAGCATTTATTATTTCTCATCCAAAAGTTAAGTTTTTTATAGTGGTTATTGTGGTAAATCTCTTTTTCTTTCTTGCAAAAATTGTTTATTTTATTGACTTTTAAACGGTAATCATCTGGAGAGCATATGGTTTGAAGTTTGTGGTTGTAAAATTTTTCTTCTTTCGTTAATTTAGCTATATATTTAAATTTGTTCCTAATATATTTTTTAAGTAAGATTAGCTCAAAATTTTTTATATCATAAAAGAATTCATTAAGAAGGAAACTATTTTTAATTTTCAAGAATTTAGGGGTAATTTTAAAATGTATACAGTCTTTTAAAAAATTGATATGCTGAAATTCTCTAACTTTTTTCTTGGAAAAACATCTTAACTTACTGTATATATGCTCCACATTCGGAGGCTCAACCGTAACGGGCGTCATGAGATGAATAAAAGCTTGAATGGTGGCACAAAAACTTGAAAGCATGTAGATGAAGACCAAAAGTGTAGAGTATAAGCTTGTCGAAACACAAGACATAAAATACTTAAAAAGCCCGGTATCGGCTAGACATAATAAAAACATATAAAACATTATTTAATACGGCGGATTAATTAGTTAAAAGTTTTTTATTTGGGAATACCTTATTCCCCCGTACACGATATATATTTCGGTTACACACATAACCATCTTCAGTCGTTTCTTGAAATCACACTAATGGCGGCTTCTTTTTTATCTCTTCGTTCTTCTTCTTCTGGAAATTTCGATGAATGACGTCATCTCATGATTGGTCGATTGTATGAAGCGCATCGTTGATGCTGCCATCTGTCGTCATTATTTCTAAGCTCTCACGAATGTAGGCATATATACTATTTTTAAAGTTGGCTTTTTTTAAAATATTTTTAATATTTTCAAAGCAAGGCAACGTAAATTAAATATTATAGACAACCGTCAAAAAGATAAACCACGTTTTACTACCGCCATCCCCTTTAGCTGGGGGATAGCCAATAAACTATCTAATATCGCCAGTAAAAAGAACTTCCGTATTCCAATTAAACCTAATAAAACAATTTTTCAGCGCATTAGATCGGAAAAAGACCCAATCAACCCCATCGAAACCGCAGGGATCTATAAAATTAACTTTATGTCAAACGACACTAATAAAGAAAATTGCTACATTCATAGTTTTTTGTCTAATGAAACTTTAGAAGACATTTTAATTGCAAAAAGTAAACTCAAAGGCCATTGCTATGAGGAAGACTTTGATAAGGATTTTTTAAAAGCAGCCAAATCAGCTACTTATGAACATTTGTACTCTAAAGATACCAAATAAATGCCCCTCCTTTCCTATATGTACATATGTATTAAAAATAGTGTACTAAATCTGAATAGTAATTTTAAAAATTGTGTTTGATTACATTTTATCTTTAGTAGGCATATTTATTGCGTTACTGCGTGACACCGTGGTATTGTAAGATTTTCAAAAATTGCATGTTGGCAGGTATGCATTAAGAGACAGGAGAGAAATGATCCCTGAACAATCTCACATTCAGCAGCAATTGGCCTGAGTACAAGAGGCTAAACACCAGCCCAATTGTGACCCAAGATCAATTACCACCAAACATGGAGGTTAATTCAAGTGACCAAGAAAGCTCTAGAAACACTTCTGGACACTAATCATTCTCTCCAAAGAGGAAAACAAAACAAAACGAGGTAATTTTAAGAAAACAGCCCAAACCAGCATGAATAACAAAGCAAACACCCCCCCCCCCATTTAACAAAAGGTAACCAGAAGGTTGGTAGTAACAAAAGAATTACTTATTGTAACCCAAGTGAGAAAAAAAAATTTTTTTGAACCCAAATTTTCTTAGATAAAGGCCTTGGGATTAACTGCACCAGCATAGTTAACAACTTTAAAATTTTCCTCAAGCCATTACAGAGAGAACAAAAGTTTGAACCCCAGAAATTTCTGCACTGATTTGACAATTCTAGTACAAATTGTTTTTTTGACATAATCAGGTAAAAAAAAAATATATATCACATGAATTATTGCAATGGCCCTTAGCTATACACAATTTGTACTACCAAAAGGGTACTACATCAGTTTATAACACTTACACAAAAACATCAAACAAAAACAAAATATTTACTTCAATAGGAACTTGCATAAGGAATGTAACAACATTAAACACAGATTGTGCAGGTAAAATTTGATTGATACCAACAAACAAATAAAAAAAACACCCCACCCACAAGAAATTAAAAGTAAATGAAGAAGGTAAACACAAATGCAAACACTAAATGAAAAAAAAACTAACATGACACCAAATTAAAAGGAAAAAAATGATTCGCAAATAAAAGACCCAGCACTACATTTTAATTACAAAGCCAAATTGATCACGTGGCCTAAGATTATACCCATGACTACTAGTGGAGTTAGACAGGCCTGGAGAAATTGAAGATGGGGTTGCGGCATCAATATCATCACCCTTTGAACTTAAAAAGGAAACAGGGGACACTACAGTATCTCTAAAAAATATCAGTATCAGGTTCTGCATCAGACAGGGCTCCAACAGGCGGCATAGGAGAAGCTTGAAAACTACCAAAACTGTCATCCCAAGTGGGATCATAAGGAAGAAAGGGGTTTGACTACTCTTTCAACATCTTAGCTTCCCAATCCTCAGTTGAAGACGAGGGGGTAGACTCAGGTAAAACAGACTCAGGAGTGTGTGGCAAGGTATTATTACCAGTAGGAAAAACATCTCTATCAACAGCTTTAAAAATTCTATTGACATGTACCTTTTGAACATCTGAAGGATTAGTTAAAAGAGAAATGAAAAATAAAACAGGAGAACATTGCTTTAAAACACGATAGGGACCCTTATTGAATTTACATAGCTTTTTTGACAAATTAGGTTTATGCGCAGGTGTGTGTAAGAAGACAATGTCACCAACTTTAATGTCTTTTAAGTTAAATTTTGTAGGAGCAGAGTTAGCTTGGTTATAAGAGGCAACTTCAAGGCGATCTTTAATTATTGGAAAAGTGTTCTGGAGATTGGTGACAATTTCCTGAGCATAGGATCTAGTGTCGGCATATGTCCTGAAGTTAGATGAAAAAATCAGGTCATATGGCAACACCAGATCTCTACCATAGGGGAGAAAAGCAGGAGTGTTTTGAATAGTTCTGTGGTAGGCAGTGCGAAAGGCTAGCAAAGCAAAAGGAACCTGTTCGCACCAATCCTCCTGAGTTTCACTAACCAAATGACTTAAAGAGTCTACTACAACCTTGTTCAAATGTTCAACGACCCCGTTGCCTTACGGATTATAGGCTACAGTGTGCATTTTCTTGATTCCTAAGACCTTATAGACTTCCTCCATTGCCTGCGAGAGAAAATTGGACCCCCTGTCTGAGTACAGCACCTCCATAATGCCATGTCTCAAAATAAAGTCCACTAAAACCCTAGCTACTGTGGCACTTTGTATGTCTTTAACAGGGTAAGCTTCAGGAAATCTAGTAAAATAATCAGTAATTACAATTAAAAATTTGTTCCCATGTTTAGAGGTAATGAAGGGACCAACCGCATCAATAGCACATTTCTGGAAAGGTCTATCAACAGTGGGGATCTCCTGGATGGGAGCCTTTTGACCTTTTTTGGAACCACGTCTGTGATGGAAATATCACATGTATTCCTGTTTTGCATTTTCTTTCACAAGTATTAATTTTACAATGTGTGTACTCCTGGTTCTTCCCCCCTTTTCCTTTTTAAAATGTTTTCCCCGGCTAGCCAGTTTTTTTGTGTGCTTCCAATATGGCGGCACGCTTGCACCACGTGTTCTTTCTTCAACAGTCACTGCGATTTTCGTGCATCTCGCCAACTCTTCATAATGAGGATCATAAGCGCCACTGGCAATCCGGCCATCTCCTCCGCGGCAAAATATTTCATCATTCCCCCGATGACGTCAGGGTTTTCTGCCTGCGCTTACCTTTGAACCAATCGCGGCGCTTTCTCCTCCCTGCCTGTGACGTTTGGCCGGGGTTGCCGAGAAAAATTGGCGATGGCGAGCCGTCCGGAAAGAGCAAGACTTCACTTCACCTTTTTTTCACCCCGTAAGTTCGACGCGCTAAGGAAGCGCTCCCCAACACGAACAACGTGGCCTTTTGCTGGAGGCGGCAGGAACAGTACCGTAGTAAATGTTTTAGGACCGATAAGTCTCCGTTAGGCAAATAAGACACCCCTCCTTGTTAAATTACTACGGTTTAAATTTTCAAAAATATACAAAGGTTTCAAACTCCCCTTTTCTGTAGTATTTGACCGAATTACATGGCGTGTGCGCCATTTTACCTTTTTGAAATACATCATGTATAATCTATCTCCTTCTTGAATAGACCCCCATTAAATGTTCTTTTGTACTAATGTTAATGTACCGTACATTCTGCCAGTGAATAAAGTTCTCCTGTTAGTAAGTCTAGTTAGAGTGTTTGTCTTTCATGTGTGTTTCCCTTTTCTCTCACGGAAGATCTTCAAGCCCTGAACTACTGCTGGGGTAAGTCTTTGGTTTCCTTTCTTTTCATATCTTTTGTGGTCACCGAATGTTGTATTTCTCGTAGGACTTTTTCACAACGCCATGTGCTGCGGCTAGCCTGATCATAGGTCAATTATAGCGTCTCCTTGGCCGCTCTTGCAACGCCCGAGTTTACGCTATAGTAAATGGTGCCGTTGACCATCTTTTTTGATCTGTTTGCTACCTATACCGAAGCACATTCCGAGTCCAATATATGTTGATTTTGTCCGCTTTGTTACGTTAATACTTGAGTTACGGCTCTTCTTAATGTCCGTTTTCGGCGCCGATCGTTCAGTTCTGTTCATTATTTTTATTATCTGCTTTTCCCATTCATGGGAAATAATATTTTAATAGCTTTTGTATACCACATTACTGCAGTGTCTTTCGTCTTACGGTGACCAATTCCTTTTATAATAGTATTTTTTCTTCATAAGTTTTATGGTACATGTTGTAGTGCATTTTGTTGCAATGTATGCATTGTATGTTTCGGTAATTTCTAAGTTTGTGCATTTTTGTGTAGAGTATCCGTAGGCCCTATTATTAAAAAAAAAAAAAAAAAAAAAAAAAAAATTTACACTAATTTGTTTCATGCTTATTCATAGTTACATTGGCATCAATTTTATTTAATAAGTTTGTTTAGCTGGTATTTACAGTTGTATTTAAGTGATTTTTCTTAGTTAAATACTGACCTTTTTTGAAACCACGTCTTTGTAAACAAGAATGGCAAGACATCACATAATTTTTAACATTACGGTAAAGACCTACCCAAAAAAAATTTTGCCTAACCCGATGCAATATTCGAGAAAGACCTGGATGCGCAACAGTTTTGTTGTCATGGCAGGCTTGAAGAACTTCCTGAACAAGAGATTGAGGGACAACAAGTCGAATATTGGAAAAATTTGCTTTAGTAGATTGGCAAACAAGAACATTTTGTTGAAATTTTTTTTTATTAGAATTATGAATGAAAAAAGGATCTTGCGAAATATTACTCGCCATCTTTTGGCAAAAAGAGTCTTCTTGTTGTAATTTAATTAAGTCCTGGTCAGGCAAAGGTAAAATTTCACACTTAAATGGAACATCAACAACGTTAACTTCTCTAGAAAGAAAGTCTGCCATTAAATTTAACCGTCTGGGTTTGTGTATAATAGTATAGTCATATTGTTGTAACGTCATAATCCAACAAGCTATGCGAGAGGTGGGATCCTTCAATTTAAAAAGTTGCGAAAGGGATTGTTGGTCAGAAAAAATAGTAACATGAGTGCCATAAATGTACTGTTTAAATTGATTAATACCAAAAACCACAGCAAGGGCTTCCTTCTCCACAACAGAATAATTTATTTCAGTGGCAGAAAATTTTTTGGAGGCAAAACAGACTGGGTGCGGAAATCCGGCTTCATCCTCTTGTGTGAGCACAGCGCCCATGGCGAACTTGCTCGCGTCAGTACAGATAGAAAAGGGCTTATTGAAATCTGGTAATTTTAAGCAAGGTTCTTTCGTTAAATCAGACTTAAGTTGGTCAAAGGCATCTTGTTCGAGATCCCCCCAGGAGAATTTTACGGAGTCTTTAGTTAAATTGGTTAAAGTGAGAGCTTTTAAGGAATAATTTTTTATGAATTTTCTATAAAATCCAGTCAGGCCTAAAAATGAGCAAACTTGTTTTCGGGTGTTTGGAACAGCAGCATTGAGAATAAATTTGATGTTATTAGAATCTGGCATTACTTTACCCTCCGTTACTCTATGTCCTAAATACGTAATTTCATTTTTTGCCAAAGAACACTTTTTGGGTTTAAGTTTTAGATTTGCATCAGTTAGACGCTGAAAAACGAGCTCGAGCCTAGACAGATGATCTTCGAAGGTAGTTGATGCCACAACCACATCATCAATATAAACACCGATTTGGAAGTTGGATAGTCCGGATAACACAACGCCCATTAACCGCTGGAAACTAGCACTCGCGTTTCGCAAGCCAAATGGCATCCGTTTGAAGTGAAAGAGGCCCTCCTCTGTAGTAATACCCGTGAGATGAGCATCGTCTGGATGCATGAACATTTGATGAAAACCTGTCGTCAAATCCAAGGAAGAGAAAAATTTAGCCCCAGAAAGAAAATCAATCATCTCTTGCAAATTCGGAAGAGGGAAATTATCTGGTATGGTCTTGGCATTAAGCTTACGGAGATCGGCCACCAGGCGAAATGATCCATCCGCTTTTTTGACCAGAAGGACTGGCGCAGCATAACTGCTGGTCGATGGTTCGATAATGCCAGCCTCCACAAGAGTTTGAATCTGCCTCTTCATTTCAGGCTTGAGGTGGTAAGGGACACGATAGGGCTTAGAACGAACCGGAATGTCATCTGTAAGGTGTATACGGTGTTGAATGATGGGGCAGGCGCCCAAGTCGGAGGAGTTTAATGAAAAAACAGACTTATATTTGGACAAAAGAGCAATCATATCATTACGTTGAGATTCGTCAAGATGGGATAAATCTATGTCCTTAGCCCACTGGCTAAAATCATCTGAACCAGCTTGTTGTTCTACTGAGTTGACTTCGTCAGAAATTTTATTTAAATGGATAGGGGTAATATTAACTATTTTCATATTCTTATTTAAGGTAATGGAATCATGGGTAAGATTAATAACTTGAATTAAACACTGACTATTATCATTGATGGTGGAAATAGCATTGGCAACAAGAAAGGAAGTTAAATTTGTATCAGGATTAGGTTCGATTATTGCAGTAGAATTTTTGGAAGAGGGATCGCAGTTTGGAATAGTTACAAAGAATCTCTTTTGAGAATAAGCAGGTAAAATGATCTTAGCGGGCAACTTGCCAAAAAGAGAAAAGTCAACATCGGGATTAACATCATCATGTGCACTTGGCACGACAGCATTGAGAGAAAACAGGGGATGTTCATGCGTCCAGACCACACTTCTAGCGTCGTTCGATAGAATACAGTTGTCACAATCGATATGAAATTTGTAAGTCTTTAGAAAATCTAGTCCCAAAATGACATCAAAGTTAGGAGAAAGAAAACTCTGAGCAACCAAAAAATTAGACGAAAACGGGGTGTTACAAATGTGCAACTCAGTTTGAATTAATTTGGGGGTTACTATGTTGAAACCTGTCAGCGCTTTTAAAGAGAGATGAGAACTATCAAATTCTTTGAAGTTAATAAGAATATTAAAAACATTAGAAGAAATTAAATTAACACTGGCACTGGAATCTATGAGTGCACGAAACTTAAAATTGCCAAAGTTAATTGCAAAGTTAACGGAAATTATGGGTAAAGAACTCGACACACGTACTTCGGGTTGCACAGCGGGATCAAACAGGGAATTAATGGAGTGTTGTGATCCAGACCAACCTCCCCCAAAATTTAGTTTAAATTTACATCTTTAACCCCACTCTGATCAGAGCTTGAAACATTGGCAGGAGCCTGATTTTCCTGACGAGGCCTGTGTTGGGATCTAGCAGCCTGGTCACGCTGTTTTTTCCGACAATCTCTCGTGTAATGTCCTGGGCGGTCACAATAAAAACAAGTTATGTTACGTTGAGTGCGGGCAGGTTGGGAATTTCGCTGCGGAGGAAAAGATTGTGCGATAAAACTCTGCGACTGCATTTGTGATAACTGAGCCTGCATCGCAGCCATCTGGCTGGTGAGCAATTCAAGGCTTTTTACGTATGAGTCCGTGGTGGCCTTAAGGAGCCTCTCAAAGTCGCCTTCCACAATCTGGGAACGTGCCGTTACGGCATTTATGTCTGACAGGTGGCATTGGAGTGCCACTTCCACACGTTTCGCGACCTGTACCGCCTCGACAAAAGTTTTAGGGTCTACAACAACAAACTGGGCCTTAATGTTTGGGAGAAGACCCGCTTTAAATTGTGAAAGGAGCATCTCCTGTGAGAAACTCTGAGGTATAGTGTCCGAGGAATTTACGGGATTTTTGAGGGCCTTATGGGCAATTCCTTCCAGCCTAGTGGCGTAATCACGCACTGTCTACACAAAATTTTGCTTACAGGACGTTAATTTTTCTATGTTCTGGGCCAAGGATCCCGCTTCTGCAAAGTGTGCCATGAAGCGGTCCTTGAACACCTTCAAGGTTAGACCATCAATTGCCTCTAAGGTAGAAGTGTAAAATTGGAGAGCAGCACCCTCCATTTTCAACTTAGCGACTGCCATGGCCTGGTCATCATTCCAGGCTGCCAAAGGCTGAACCAAGGCAAGAGAATGAAAGAATTTTGAGCAATTGCTACCGGACAGCGTTGGGAGCATGCTGATAAAAGCCGGACCTGGCAATGCCGCCGCCCTAGCATCTTCTTCTAGGGCCATACTGGGACTTAAAGAAAAAATTGAAACACCCCAAAATAAAAGTTAACCTCCCAATGTGCTTCTCAAGACAGTCCCCAGTTACAAAGTGAAATGTAAATGCATCAAAAAATGAAAGTTTTCTGTGTCCATTTCACCTTATTCAACACACACAAGATTGGCAAGGAGAGGTCACGGCACTATTTATGGTATTTATACCACTGCCATGAAAAATAGTTTAGCAAAGTTAAAATTTAGATTACAAGTTAAGCAAAATTAAGATTAGTACATGCGTTGTGACAGCCAAAGTTAGTTAAATAACCCACAGTTCTCAGCCTTACCTGATGTGCGTGTAGGAGATGCGGTAAAATAAACACAGAGACATTGCATTAGATCACCAAAATACAAATTTTATTCAACAACAAAGGGGTAAACATCTAGCAGCCTCACAACATTAATATATTAAGAAATAAAAGTAAGTAAAACACAGTGCAGGGGTATTACAGCGCGTGGTAGAAATGCACGAAAACAATGATCTTAGAGTGCTTTAGTTTCCCATTAATAGCCCTTGGTAAAGGAAAAGTAAAAAAAAAGGTAATGCTTAATTAAAATTGTCATGACAGAAAGTAGCACGATCGGGATCCCAAGCTAAAAGGTTCGTTAAAAGGCATAGCTGCAGCATAAAAAAAAAAAAAATATTTTTATCCTATCAAAAAAAAAAAAAAAAAAAAAAAAAAAAAAAATTGGGCAAACAAGTCCCCACCTCCTCCAAGCCACACAAGGCATCTAATGAAATCCCACACAAAGTCCTTAACTGTTACTTGAATCCCCTCATTTACAATCCAACAGATGAGCTTAAATAGTTAACAAATAAAAAAAAAAAGAACTTTGCAATTATGACACCAAAAGGTGCAGCAAATTCATTGAAATGCAGACCAACTCAAACAAGTAATTACAGTGATTAGCATTGGTAAAGCAAGAAAATAAACCAGATGTATGACCTTCCAAAATTAGCTAGGTAAGGAAAAACACAGCATTAACATTTATCATTTAACAAAAAAAAATTTATGGCGTTACTGGTAAGTTATACATCAGGATAGTACTTAAAGAAAAAATTTAGCATTTTACAGTTGACTTCAATTCCCCCCCATTAGGTTAAGTGACACGACTGTAAACAAAACTTACCTTACCTAACCATCATATTCCTTAACACATATCAATACCTCTTCACCACACATTTAACATCTCCTCCTTCCCTTACCATCATACACCACCACCCAAAAACAAATACAACTCCACAAACAACATCAAACAACAACACAACACAAGAAACACCCAAAAAAACCAAACACCTCAAAACAAAACCAAACAAAAAAAACCCAACCCCCCCCCCACCCCAAACCCCAACACACACCACACACATAGAAAACTCAACCAAAAACACACCAAACAACAAAAAACCCCCCCCCAAAACACCAACCCACAACCCCCATAAAACCCAAAAAACCCACCCACCAAACCCGCACAACAAACCCCATACTAAAACCTCAAAAACACTATCCACAACCCCCCATCAACATATCCCCCACCCCCCAACAAACTACAACATCCAAAAAACACCCACCCCCCCCCCCCACCAACACCAACCACACCCCACCCAACCACCCCACCACAACACCCCCCACCCACACACCCCACCCACACCCCACCCCCACCCACCACCCCCACAACACACCCCCCACCCCCCACCACCCCACCCCCCCCCCACCCCCACCCACAACCCCCCACCCACCCAACCCCCACCACACCCCACCCCCCCCACCACCCCCACCCACACAACCACCCAACAACCCCACCCCCACCACAACCCCACCCCCACACCCCACCCACACCACCACCCCCACACACCACACAACCCACCCCCACCCCACACACCCCACCACCCCAACCCCCCACACCCCCACCCCACCCCCCCCCCCCCACCCACCCCCACACCCACCCCCACCCCCACACCCCCCCCCCACACACCCCACCCCACCCACAACCACCCCCACACCCACCACCCCCCACCCACCACCCCCACCCCCCACCACCACCCCCCACCCACCCCACCCCAACCACCCCCACACCACCCCCCACCCCCACCCCCCCCCCCCCACACCCCCACCCCCCCCCCCCACCCCCCCACACCCCACCCCCCCCCCACACCCCCCCCCCCCCCACCCCCCACACCCCCCCAACCCCACCCCCACCCCACCCCCCCCCACCCACCCCCCCCCCCCACCCCACCCCACCCCCCCCCACACCCCACCCACCCCCCACCCCCCCCCCACCCACCCCACCCCCCCCCACCCACACCACCCCACCCCCACACCCCCCCCACCCCCCCCCACCACCCCACCCCACCCACCCCCCCCCCCACCACCCCCCCACCCCCCCCCCCCCCCAACCCACCACCCACCCCACCCCACCACCCACCCCCCACACCCCCCACACCCCCCCCCACCCCCCACCCCCCACCCCACCCCCCAACCCCCCCCACCCCCACACCAACCCCCCCACCCCACACCCCCACCCCACCCCCCCACCCCCCCCCCCCCCCCCACCCCCCCAACCCCCCCCCACCCACACCCCCCCCACCCCACACCCCCCCCACCCCCACCCACCCCCCCCCCACACCACCCCCACCCCCCACCCACCCCCCCCACACCCACACCCCCCACCCCCCCACCCACCCCCCCCCCCCCCCCACCCCCCCCACCCCCCACCCCCCCCCCACCCACCCCACCACCCCCACCCCACCCCCACCCCCCCCCCCACCCCCCACCACACCCCCCCCCCACCCCAACACCCCCCCCCCACACCCCCCCACCCCACCCCCCACCACCCCCCCCCCACCCCCCCACCCACCCCCCCCCCCACCCCCCACCCCACCCCCCCCACCCCACACCCCACCCCCCCACACCCCACCCCCCCCCACCCCCCACCCCCACACCCCCCCACCAACCCCCCCACCCCCCCACCCCCCCCCCAACCCCCACCCCCCCCCCACCCCCCACCCCACACCACCCCACCCCCCCCCACCACCCCACCCCCCCACCCCACACCCCCCCCCACCACCCAACCCCCCCCCCCACCCCCACCCCCCCACCAACAACCCCCCCCACACCACCCCCACCCCCCCACAACCCACCACCCCCCCCCCCCCCACCAACCCCACACCCCCCACCCAACCCCCCCACCCCCACCACCCCCCCACACCCACCCCCCACCCACACCCCCCCCAACCCACCCCCACCACCCACCCCCCCCCCCCACCCCCCCACCACCCCCACCCCACAACCCCCCCCCCCCCCCCCCCACCCCCCACCCCACCACCCCCCCCACCCCCCACCCCCCCCCCCACCCCCCCCCCCACCACCCACCCCACCCCCCCAACCCCCACCCCCCCCACCCCCCCCCCACACCACCCCCCACCCACCCCACCCCACCCCAACCCACCCCCCACCCCACCCCCACCCACCCCCCCAACCCCCACCCCCCACCCCCCACAACCCCCCCCCACCCACCACCCCCCCCCACCACCCCACCCCCCCCCCACACCCCACCACCACCCACCCCCCCCCACCCCCCCAACCCCCCCCACCCCCCCACCCCCCCCCACCCCCCCCCCCCCACCCCACCCCCCCCCCCCACCCCCACCCCACCCCCCCCCACCACCCCCCCCCCCCCCCCACCCCCCCCCCCCCACACCCCCCCCACCCCCCACCCCCCCCCCCCCCCCCCCCCCCCACACCCCCCCCCCCACCCCCCCCACCCCCCCCCCCCCACCCCCCCCCCCCCACCCACCCCCCCCCCCAACCCCACCCCCACCCCCCCACCCCCCCACCCCCACCCCCCCCACCCACCCCCACCCCACCCCCCCCCCACCCCCCCCCACCCCCCACCCCCACCCCACCCCCCAACCCCCCAACCCCCCCCCCCCCACCCCCACCCCCCCCCCACACCCCCCCCACCCCCCCACCCCCCCCCCCCCACCCCCACCCCCCACACCCCCCCCCCACCCCCCCACCCCCCCACCCCCCCCCCCCCACCCACACCCCACCCCCCCACCCACCACCCCCCCACACCCCCCACCACCCCCCCCCCACCCACCCCACCCACCCCCACCCACCCCCCCCCCCCCACCCCCACCCCCCACCCCACCCCACACCCCCCCCCCACCCCACCCCCCCACCACCCCCCCACCCCACCCCCACACCCCCCCCCCCCCCCCCCACCCCACCCACCCCCAACCCCACCCCCCCCCACCCACCCCCCCCCCCACCCCCCCCCCACACCCCCCCACCACCCCCCACCCCCCCCCCCACCCCCCACCCCCACCCCCCCCCCCACACCCCACACACCCCACACCCCACCCACACCCCACCCACACCCCACCACACCCCCACCCCACCCCCCCCCCCCCCACCCCCACCCACCCCACCACCCCCCCCCCCCCCCCACAACCCCAACACCCACACCCACCCCCACCCCCCACCCCACCCCCCCCCACCCCCCCCACCCCCCCCCCCCCCCACCCCCCACCCCCCAACCCCCCCCCCCACCAACCCCCCCCCACCCCCCCCACCCCCCCCACCCACCACCCCCACCCCCCCCCACCAACCCCCCCCACCCCCCCACCCCCCCACACCCCACCCACCACCCCCCACCCCCCCCCCACCCCCCACAACCCACCCCCACCCACCCCAACACCCCCCCACCCACCCCCCCCCACCCCCACCCCACCCCCCCCACACCCCCCCACCCCCACCACCCCCCCCCACCCCCCCACCCCCCACACCACCCCACCCCCCCACCCCACCCCACCCCCCCACCCCCACCCCCCACCCCACCACCCCCCCCACCCCCCAACCCCCCACCCCCCCCCACCCACCCCACCCCCCCCACACACCCACCCCACCCACCCCACCCCCCCCCCACCCCACCACACCCACCCCACCCCCCCCACCCCCCCACCCCACCCCCCCCCACCCACCACCCCCCCCACCCACCCCCCCCACACCCCACCCCACCCCCCCACCCACCCCCACCACCCACACCCACCCCCCACCCCCCCCACCACCCCCACCCCCCACCCCACCCCCCACCCACCCCCCCACACCACACCCACACCCCACCCCCCACCCCAACACCCCCCCCCACCCCCCCACCCCCACACCACCCCCCACCACCCACCCCCACCCACCCCCACCCACCCCCACCCCACCCACCCACACCCCCCACCCCCCCCCCCCCCCCCCCCACCCACCCCACCCCACACACCACCCCCCCCACCCCCCACACCACCCCCCCCCCACCCCCCCACCCCCCACCACCCCCCCACCCCCCACCCCCCCCCCACCACCCCCCACCACCCCCACCCCCCCCCACCCACACCACCCCACACCCCCCACCCCCACCACCCCACCCCCCCCACCCCACCCCCCACCCACCCCACCCCCACACCCCAACCCCCCCCCCCCCCCACCACCCACACCCCACCACCCCACCCCACACCCCCCACCCCACCCCACACCCCCCCCCCCCCCCCACCCCACCCACCCCCCCCCCCACCCCACCCCCACCCCACCCCCCCCCCCCCCCCCACCCCCCACCCCACACCCCCCAACCCCCCCACACCCACCACCCCCCCACACCACCCCCCCAACCCCACCCCCCACCCCCCCCAACCCCCCACCACCACCCCACACCCCCCCACCAACCCACCCCACCCCCACACCCCCCCCAACCCACCCACCACACCCCCCCCCCCCCCACCACCAACCCCCACACCCCCCCCACCCCACCCACCCCCACACCACCCCACCC
>JAWZYV010020016.1:0-23608 GCA_038373885.1 Cheiracanthium punctorium | reverse complement strand
GAAGTCTTAAGGAACAAAAGTCTTTTTATTGAGAAAATTATTTTACTTTTATTTTCATTCTCTATTTTGCAAAGTTCAAACAATTAAAATATTATAGTTAATGCATAAAAATATTAATAACTCTTCTGTTCAAAATAACCCTATAATGGTATAAATATCTATTCCAGTTATTCAATGTTTATTCCACTACAAATTCCAGTTCTTAATTATTATTTTTTTTTTAATGGACAACAATAGCTAAAAAATTTTTCAGGATTATCATGCAGCCATAATAAATATTCCGTTGATATTAACAATCAGCTGGTCATCTATTTAAGTGGTAATATTGAAATAGCCGGAAAGGAGATAAGAACATTTGCCTCCCCGTCTAGTTCACAAAGAAAACCACAAAGCATTCTGTAACTCCAAGCCACAAAGTAAGAAAGGGGAAAGAAATTATGTTTTGACAATAAATTTCTAACTTTTGAACAAATTAAGATGTCTTTCTAAAATTTAGACTCTGAATCAATTTTTGCATTTAAAAGTGATCCCCAAATTTTCAAACAAATCGGTCCATTAATAAAAAAAATATAGATGAATTAGTTTTTACACAGTTGATTTCCATCCCCCTTCTCATCAAGGTCCACTACTACCCGGACTGGGCCTCCCGAGTGCTTCCGGGAGGGGGAAAGAGGGCGGGAGAGTTTTATTACCATAGCAGTTGTGCAAATTCCTCCTTTTCATTTGACAAGTATCATTAACACATTAGGTGTAAGCAAACAAATAACAGTTAAACAAATAAAAGGGCTAAAGAAACTTTCTTAGAGATTAAAAAGAACTTCGCTGGCAAAAGAGGGTGTCTAGTTTTTCATCATCGGGGCGCTAACGAATTTTTTTTTTTTTAAAGGGCATCGGGGCGCGGCGCACCACTGACCTCGCCTAGAATGAGCTCAGCAGATTATAAATATCAAAATAAGCAATATAATACACAAATGATTTTGATAACAATAGAATTTAATGATATTTGATTCTTTATCCCATTAGCTGCTTCATCAAAATTGAACAACCCAGCACACAGGAAAAGTTCTCTACTGTTTTTGATTTTTTTTTTGTTGTTGTTTGTTTGTTTTGAGGGGGATTCTGTGTGGCATTGCAAGAATCGTGCAATCCCTCAGTCTAGTGCGAAACCTGAGTTAACAAACGATAGAATTCGTCTGGCCGGTAGTCAGAAAGTCGTAAATCGCCAGTTTTTTAAGTTTAATCGCCACCTGGCGACTGGGAATTTTAAGCTTTAGTTCAAAATATTTTCTCTACATATATATATATCTGTTCGGTTAATGTTTTATTTCCTTGTTACTTTGATAATTACACAACGTTTCTCTAATTTCATTTAATATTTTAGATATAGGTTACGCTTACTAATATCCTAACATAATAGCCCTCTGTATATTAAGGTATATTTCCTGCAGAACATTTTTGGCTAGTTGAGAGAGTGGGGGAAAATTCGGTTACCGGGTGTCGCCGCCAAGCGGTGATGAGTCGCCAAGATTGGAGTTTGGTCGAAAGTTTGTTTACTTTAGCTTTAGAGTCCGATGTCTGTTGTAACCTGTGTGGATTGAGTTGAGGTGTTGGATGATGCTGTTGTTTGGAAGAAATTGGTTGGTTGTTGCGTTGAACACTATTGTGATGTTTGTTAAGGGAATTTTGTGATTGGCTTACGGTTTTTAACTGTAACCGGTGATCGGAACTTTTAAAAGGGGGATGTTTTGAGCTTGTTTCGTCATTTTTAGTTTAGTTTGCTGTGGGGTACGTGAGTTATTTGTCCGGAACATTTTACGAAATTTTGACATATTAAAAAACCTTGTCTGCTTTTTAGAATTTTAGTGAATGGTTTTAATGTTTTGGATTGTGTGGTTTTAGAAATTTTATGATGCACCCGTTGTTAGTAAATTTTAGTATTTTTAGCATGTTTTTGATTTTGGAAAGTGATGAAAAGGTATTGGATTTTTTAATTGATGTGGGCTTAATCCCGGCAAGGACGAGTGTTTTTTTTTGTGATTTGTGTGGTTCGGAAATGGCTTGTTGGAATGATAGTGGGAGGAAGGTGGGCTATCGATTTGTTTGCAAGAATAGAAAAAAGAGTAAGTGTTCCGGAACTTTAGATCCCTTAAGTAATACTTTTTTTTTAAAAACTCTCATTAGTATAAGAGATATATTGGCTATTATTTTTTGCTTTGTTATGAAACTTCCGATTTTGTTCACATTAACTGAAATTAATTCATGGCGTGCAAGGAGGGGGGAAAAGAGTATGTCGTCAGGTACGGCTACTGATTATTTTTCGTTTTGTCGCGAGGTTTGCGAAGTGGTAGTTTCTCATGAAGATAAGAAGTTGGGGGGTCCTGGGAAGACTGTGTCTTTGGATGAAACTTTTTTGACTAAGCGGAAATATTGCAAAGGTAGAATTTACGAATCTAGTACAATAGTGGTATTTGGTATTTACTGTAGGGAAGATAAAGAGGTTTTTTTTTTTTTGAAGTTGATAGTAAAAGCAAGCAGGAATTATGGCCATATGTTAAGAGCTTTGTTCACCCTGATACGTCGATTATTTGTACAGATAGTGTGCCACAGTACAGGGGGGTTGAAAAAATTTTTAATCAGGCAGTTCATAAGACAACTAACCATTCGAAGGGGGAATTTGTATCAAAAGAAGACATTAAAAATACCATAAATGACATCGAGAACGAAAATAAGCATTTAAAAAACCTGTTAAAAGTAAGGAGGCCCAAAAACACCCTTTTTCAGTTTATGGCATTATATTTTTATAGACGTACCCAACTTAATAAATTTTCAACAAACGGAGAAAAAATATTTCAATTTTTGAGTGACATAAAGAAGGTATGGCTAAAATGTGCTTTACGCTACCGCTTGGCGACTGTTTTTTTGGAGTGGGCGATAAACGCGCTAAATATGGTAAATTCGATATTTTAAAGCTGTGGAAATATCCTAAAGATGTTAGATTTTCGCGCATGCGTTGTTGTTATTTTGTAATCTAGCTACTGCGTGACATATGTAGCTAAAAGTAACCAATGTGCTTGTTCTATTTGACGTCATTAAGCTGTTAATTTGCATTTTTTGCGCATGCGTTGTTGTTATTTTGGAATCTAGCTACTGGAACTAGATTTGAACAAGAAAATTTTTGTTAGAGAGGTTTTTAAAAATATTTTTAGAGAAATTTGCTTTCATATTTTTTAAAA
This sequence comes from Cheiracanthium punctorium, assembly GCA_038373885.1. Lineage (NCBI taxonomy): Eukaryota > Metazoa > Arthropoda > Arachnida > Araneae > Cheiracanthiidae > Cheiracanthium > Cheiracanthium punctorium. The sequence continues at coordinate 20,375 of JAWZYV010020016.1, read as the reverse complement.
GTACTTTTAGTACGTCATATTTTTAAAAGTACTTTTAAAACTGATTTACTTTTGGAAACATTACAAACTGATTTTTAAGAATTAATTTGTTTTCGTCGGCTGATTTATTTGTGGCAATTATCGTCTGCAAATCGAAATTTTGCATGTGGAACAAGTTTATTATTCTGCATTTGATTTTTTTTGACGAGAGTGGTCATTGCTTTGTGACGTTCTCTTGTTGATTTGATATTCGTTTTTTGGACGAGAGTAAGTGAAATAATTTTTTATTTAGTTTTATTCTTAGTATTTGATTTAAATTGTTGTATTACTTTTGAAAATATTTGATTTGCATATAGCTTAGCAAAGGGTAATTCACTGTTGTTTTTTTAGTTAAAATCGGTCCACTGGTTGCGTAGTTTACATAGCTGTACAACTAGGTTGCTGAATCCACTGAGGTTTTTTTAGTTAAAAACGGTCCACTGCTTGCGTAGTTTACATAGCTGTACAACTAGGTTGCTGAATCCACTGAGGTTTTTTTAGTTAAACACGGTCCACTGGTTGAGTAGTTTACATAGCTGTACAACTAGGTTTCTGAATCCACTGAGGTTTTTTTTTAGTTAAAAACGGTCCACTGGTTGCGTAGTTTACATAGCTGTGCAACTAGGTTGCTGAATCCACTGAGGTTTTTTTTAGTTAAACACGGTCCACTGGTTGCGCAGTTTACACAGCTGTGCAACTAGGTTGCTGAATCCACTGAGGTTTTTTTAGTTATAAACGGTCCACTGGGTGCGCAGTATATATAGCTGTACAACTAGGTTGCTGAATCCACTGAGGTTTTTTTAGTTAAAAACGGTCCATTGGTTGCGCAGTTTACATAGCTGTACAACTAGGTTGCTGAATCCACTAAGGTTTTTTTAGTTAAACACGGTTCACTGGGTGCGTAGTTTACATAGCTGTACAACTAGGTTGCTGAATCCACTGAGGTTTTTTTCAGTTAAAAACGGTCCACTGGTTGCGTAGTTTACATAGCTGTAGGACTAGGTAGCTGAATCCACTGAGGTTTTTTTAGTTAAAAACGGTCCACTGGGTGAGTAGTTTACATAGCTGTGCAACTAGGTTGCTGAATCCACTGAGGTTTTTTTAGTTAAAAACGGTCCACTGGGTGCGCAGTTTACATAGCTGTACAGCTAGGTTGCTGAATCCACTGAGGTTTTTTTAGTTAAAAACGGTCCACTGGGTGCGTAGTTTACATAGCTGTACAACTAGGTTGCTGAATCCACTGAGGTTTTTTTAGTTAAAAACGGTCCACTGGGTGCGCAGTTGACATAGCTGTACAACTAGGTTGTACAACTCTCGCAAAGGACCACCTTAGCGTATTTTCGAGGTGCCCTCTATTTATTTCTAGTACTTTGTTAGTTTTTACTTTAAATAGTTTCATATTCTTAATCGGGGAAGATATCATAACCCTGAATGAAACACATAAAAAACATTCAAAATCCATTTAAATCTCAATTTTACGGCCTGTCACCTCGCTAGCATCTTAAAATTTGGTCCGCATCTTTTCAAATTTTGCCCACACCTGTTTTAAAATATTTGTTTCCCGCAATTGCGATTTTGATTACGTTTTTGAATCTGCGATGCATCTTGGGAAAATAATCCTAAAAGTAAACTTTCTTCCATGGCTCAATCCCACAGGCTTTTGCGTCATACTTGCTTTGCCGAAGGAGAAAAACGAAAGTAACGGAAGCTATAGATTATGACCCGAACCGAAGAGAGCACAACGTCTATCGAATTCCATGGTTGCAATCCTAGAATCGCTTCACAGAAAAGCGCCAACTGGCCAGTTTGTTGACAATCGCCAAGCGGTGGGCTAAAGCACATTTTCACCGAAGGTATATCCAGGACCCAGGAAAGAAGGATTGCAAATGAGAAAATTTATTGTTCCAACGGTAAAATCGGAAAATATAGAAGGAATAATTACTGCAGGTTGTAGTAAGGATCCTGAAATTGATGTAGAAGAAATTGAAGAAAGTGATTGGGAACAGTACTGAAATTTTTGGGGATGGGGGGGGTTTAGTTTGCTAATTTTGTATTTTGAGTGGGGTTTTTTGTACGAAGAAAGTGCTTTTGATGTTAGTTTTTGTAAGTTTAAAAGGTAATTTAAGTAGTTGTTTAGCGTAGTTTCGTGGTTCGAATATTACGTTTTGTGAGTTTATTTTGGAGTGGGAAAGGAACTCATGTACCCCACAGCCAATTTTTTTTTTTTTTTTTTTGTATGCTTTTACTGGAATATTTGAATCAGTGTTTTGGATATGTGAAGGTGAGTGAATATTTTATGTATTTATTGTTTAGTAAAACTGTGTTTCGCTCGCGGAAAAATTTGGCGACAAAAAAAAAAAAAAAAAAAAAAAAAAAAAAAAAAAAGCCAAAAAAACAGCCGACACCCGCTAACCGAATTACTCCCAGAGAGTGTTGCAGAACATTGCAAAACATTCTGCTTTGGGGACAGTACATTTCAAAGTTATACACATAACCCAAAAAAATGATGTGCATAACATCCATATTTTTACACACCGCGTTTGTCAGGTTTTAAAGGCATATATTGTACAATTCCCAACCTGCCTTTGTATTTTAGCAGGGCCTCGTCCACTGCAAGCTCTTTATATGGAATAAAATGCTGCTGGTATTTTTCTTTCAAGGTTGTGTACAGCGGCTCAACTTTCTGAAAGTAGGTATAGTCAGGCGAGTTCCTTTCTGCTTCTTCTGACTTATCAGAAATGTGAAAGTACTGAAGAAGCTTGAAAAATCTATTTCTTGGCATCATTTTTTTAATTAATTCGTGACCAAGAACTGGATTTGTGCTCCAGTAGTCCCGTAATTTAGGCATTTTCAGGACTATATTCCGTATACGGTGCCTTGTTTACATGTCAATGATTTGTTTACAAATCATTGGCGAACAATCTGACGCGAGAGTGAGCGATGCACCGCCAACTGCCGGTGGTAGTTGTGACTGGCAACCATAAAGAATACGTGTTTCGTCAGGTTTGGGAATTTGAAATTGTTTGCGCTATTGATGGAAGGGAATGAAATGTGTTATGTTAATATAAGAAAAGAATTTGTGGGTGTTTGTTAGAAATATAGTACGTTATAAGCCGGTGGGTGTTGGGGACATTTCTGAGCGGTTATTTACCAAAAAATAGAGGTAAGTGTTCTTTTTTAACGAATCTTTCGATGTTTAAGGTTTTTAATGTGAATTTTAAATTGATATTTGAAGTGTTTATGTTTTCGTAAGTGCTATTTACGTGCTATTCTAATCATACTGACTTTATAAGAGGTGTACAACTAGGTTGTTTAATCCACCGATGTTTTTTTGAGTTGAAAACGGGCCAGTGTTTGCCCAGTTTACATTAGCTGTACAACTAGGTTGCTTAGTTCACTGTTGTTTTTTTTTAGTTAAAAACGGTCCACTGGTTGCGTAGTTTACATAGCTGTACAACTAGGTTGCTGAATCCACTGAGGTTTTTTTAGTTAAAAACGGGCCACTGGTTGCCTAGTTTAGATAGCTGTACAGCTAGGTTGCTGAATCCACTGAGGTTTTTTTTAGTTAAAACGGGCCACTGGTTGCCTAGTTTAGATAGCTGTACAGCTAGGTTGCTGAATCCACTGAGGTTTTTTTAGTTAAAAACGGGCCACTGGTTGCCTAGTTTAGATAGCTGTACAGCTAGGTTGCTGAATCCACTGAGGTTTTTTTAGTTAAAAACGGACCACTGGTTTGCCTAGTTTAGATAGCTGTACAACTAGGTTGCTGAATCCACTGAGGTTTTTTTTAGTTAAAAACAGACCACTGGTTTGCCTAGTTTAGATAGCTGTACAACTAGGTTGCTGAATCCACTGGGGTTTTTTTAGTTAAAAACGGACCACTGGTTGCCTAGAATGACTAGTAAACATGGCGACAGTCGCTGGAGCTTGGCGGTCGCCAAGCTCCAGCGACTGTCGCCATGTTTACATGGGGTGGGCACCGGCTTGTATGATTTTACCCATTTTCACAAGGCTCATAATCATTATGATGCAAATAAATCCCCGTATTTCAGAAATATCAGTTACTGGGGTCCAGTTCTTGTCTTTTTTTCCACCCTTTTCTTCGCAAAATTCTGCATACTTATTTGTGTTTTTCCATAAATTTTCACAAACATCATTCGTAAAAATTAAGTTAAAATAGTCAATAGCTGATGCTCCAGGGGGTAAATCATGTACCGGACCAGGGCACCCAGAAAAAGTTTCACGATGAATATCTTTTGGGATATCCGAGGTCCAAGAGAATTGCATGTCATCTTCTGCAGCTCCATCAACATCATCATCTTCACTATCAGAATCAGACATAGCCTGTTCTTGTGGACATAAAACCGAGGTTTCATTATCAAGAAGCTTATTTTCATCACTGGAAATCTCTAGATCACTGAGATTCGATATTTCCAAATCACTATCCGAGGAATTGAATAATATTGCATTTATTTCCTCTGGAGTTAATGTTTTACGACGTCTGTAAGACATTTTGCATGAAATACTTTGAGAAAGCTAGATTTATAAATACAACTTTCTCACTGAATATTTTCTTCATGTTTGGGGGAAACTATTGTGTGTAAAACGAATTACTCCCGAGAGAATAATCCGCAGTGCCCATTGTGGTCGTATGAATAGGAGCTACCCTTCCCCCAACCCTGAAAAGATAAACCACTTATCATGTGTCAAAAGGGGGGATGGCATTTTTCTCAGGCGGCTAAGGGCGATACGGGATCCACTTTATCCGGGGCGCCTAGAGCCATTACGGGCTTCAAAGGGTTAACATTATAAGCCAGTGGGTATTAGGGACACTTCTAAGTGGTCAATTAAAAAAAAATAAAGGTAAGTGCTTTTTTTAACCAATCTTTGTGAGGTTTAAGGTTTATAATGTGAATTTTAAATTTATGTGCTATTCTAATCATACTGACTTTATGAGGTGTACAACTAAGTTGTTTAATCTACCGATGTTTTTTTTTTTTTTTTTTTTTTTTTTTTTTTTGAGTTGAAAACGGGCCAGAGTTTGCAAACTTTAGATTAGCTGTACAACAAGGTTGCTTAATCTGCTGTAGTTTTTTTTGAGTTAAAAAACCATTGTTTGCTCATTTTAAATTGCCTGTTACTGAATTTTCGGACATTTATTAGGTTTAAATATGGACGGTGTAATTTTTTTTAAAGTTTTTGTTAGTAGAATTTATGTGCAATTTTAATGTGTTAAAATTCTTTGCTTTGCTAATGGTGCAAAATGGTTGGCGACTGTCGCCGTGTTTGCATGGGCCACGCAACGTTTTGTTCGATTTTACCCTTTTTAATTTGGCATAAAAATGATGTAATTTTACTTCATGTATATTATTTTCATGCAGGAAATTGTTTTGTTGCTAAGGCCTCAATGATTTTAAGCTGGCGAAAATTGGCAAGCATTATGCTTATTTTTTTTAGATTTTTATTAATATTTTCCAATACAATAGACGCGAATAAACCAATAATTTCATGCTCAAATAAAATGACTATGGAGCCAACATCAAAATCAAATGAAACTACAACACAAACGTTTAAGTAATGAAGAACACAGAAGCAAATTCAGAAACTTACCTAGATGATTCCAGAGGTTTACCATAAAACTTCGATTCCCGAAGATTCGAAAATTCACTTTCAAATCTGGTTTGGTGTACTTGTCTATTTTGATCTTTTGCAGACACAACATTCTTGCCCCTGTCTGAAACTTGATTACTTGCTTTCTCAAGAGACTTTTCAGAACTGCAATCCTTTAGAGTAGATGCATCTTCTACAGTACCTTGTTTCGATTTTCCTTGTATAGTGCCCGGTTTAAAATATCGCGGCGCCTAATAGTGAAAATATATGACTGAATAACAAAAAACTTCGACTAGTATGCTATTCATAAAATAAAAGAATTTTAAAAAATACCGAAGAAATAACATCGTCTAAAGAGTCTTCTATGTTGTCAGGTAAGACGAATTTCTTGGGCGACTTATCCATCATAAAGATTAGCTTTTTATCAAATATTCATTTAAAGTAAAAAATAAAACTTTACTTATTAATGATACAAGTCTCTATAATTTTCGGGGTAATTATTTATAGCTAAAATATTATTTTAAACCACGAAAACGTACTGTACAGTTAGTACAGTACCAGCAATCAAAAACCGCTTGTTTTTGTTGTGCGCAGTAGTCAACAAATGCTCGGTAGTTTAGCAGAACGTCTTAAGGTACCGTGAAGCTTCTATAGAGCCATGGCTAAGTGGGATATTCCCCGGCTATCCAAACAAGTCTAAAAGTCCGTATACGCGGTAGTTGGCATTCCTTCCGCCGTGGTGCTAGTGTTATGACCAGAACAGAGCGATTTAAAGGGCCAGTCCATACAATTAAAAGGGCATTAAAACTGTCAAAAATGCTTGATTTTTAAAATTTTGATTTTATTTTTTTGTTTAAACAGAATGTATCTTTATCTATAAATATTTCGAAACGTTTCTTCATCCATGCACATATTGAAAAAAAATTTTAAAAAATGTTAGTTGGTTAATGCTTTTAGGAGCTTCTTCTACATGTAATAAATTAATAATAAATAAATATATTAATTTATGTTTTATTTGAATCTTCAAAAGACTGTAATACTTTTTAAAGACTTGTTTGTCGTATATATATATATATATAACTCCTAAATATTTTAATATATTAATACAGCATTCTCCCTATACGTAAAAAACACTCAAAATACTGGGGTTAAACGATAAAATAAATAAAAACTTTGTGAAAAACACACACATAAAATGTAACTTATAATAGTTATGATCGTTTCAACCAAAAAATTCTTTCGGTCTTCATCAGACAAAGTCCGAGACGCAGGGGCGTAGCCAGAGGGGGGGGTGCTGCCCCCCCCCGAAATGGGACCCTTTAGTTAGCTTACAATTTGGTATTTAGCTTACAATTGAATTTTAGCTTTACATTTGATACCCAGCCCACCCAGAAATTAAAATCCTGCCTACGCCACTGCGCGAGACGAAGGTCTTTTTTTAAGGAAGGAAGGAAGAAATTTTTGGTCGAAACGATCGTAACGTATTATAAGTTACATTTTATGTGTGTTTTTTTCACAAAGTTTTTATTTATTTTATTCTCCCTATACTTCCGTGTATACGTATGTTCGTGTCAGTGGCGTAGCCAAGGGGGGCATAGGGGGTCACCAACCTCCCTCCGATGAGGAATTTTTTGCCATACAAATGCATATTCCTCGCTCCCTTATCACACACACACTTATACACAAATGTGAGTTGCAGTAGTCGTAACCCCCCCCCCCATGAAAAAGTTCTGGCTACGCCACTGGTTCGTATTAATAGGCTTTGGTTTAGTATACCCATGGCAAGGGTAAATTTTAATCTTTTTGTGTTTTAACGAATTATTCTAATAATCAAAGTAGGCGCCAGCAGGGGATCCAGGGGGGGGGGTGCACGTGCCCCCTGTCAGGGAGCCAGTGACCCTCCCCTTTCGGGGACTCCTGATTCATTCGTCGAGAATTTTTAAGATAAGAAACAATCCAATTTTTAGGCCAATTTTAATTTTGAAATATTTAAAAGAAAAACTACTTTAGTAGTACTTTCGCTTTTCAAAGATTCGTGAAATGATGCGTTTACATTTCAATCAGAAACAAAATGTTATGGGTGTCGGAAGTGGGGGATGTTCGCAGTGGCGTGGCGTAAGGGGGGGGGGCGCCCGACCAGGGAGAAAATTTCTAGAGGCGGTATAACGCCTATGGTTAACTTATTTTAAAAAGATTAAAATGTCATGGAGTTTTGGGCGGTTTTCTCCAGATGAAACATGAATATGCCTTAGAACCCCTTAAAATGTCCTCCGACCAAGCCCTCCACCCTTCTGCTTAGGTGTATTATTAAAAAGAAAGGAGGAAAATTCTCTGTGCAAATTATTCAGGAGCATTTCATTCTATTTATTTCAAAGTTAAATTGTTTAAAATTACTCTAACAGATTAAAAAAATAATAAATAAAAATATGAAATTTTTCTGGAGGATGGGCTCAGTTATCTAAACAAATTATACCGCAATAAATAAATAAGACACTGAACATGGTAGATGGTGGAAGCGTTTTACGGTCTCACGTCCGGGCCTACCGCGCGGCTGTCGATCTAACGGTCTGTAGTTTTGTTCGGTTTCCTACATATATATATGAGATGAAAAGATGTCATTTCGATCTCTTTAAAATGAATAAGTCGACGATAGCGGTTTTGCCGCTCGCAAAAATTTTCTGCACGGGGCGAGCGTTCCATCCGCCCACCTACAATACGCCACTGCGAACATCCCGTATGAATAACGTGTATTCAAATTCTATCTGTAGGAAACCGAACAAAACTGCAGACCGTTAGATCGACAGCCGCACGGTAGACCCAAACGTGGGACCGTAACACTTCCACCATCTACCATGTTCAGTGTCTTATTTACTTACTTATATCTATCTATCTATCTATCTATCTATCTATATATATATATATATATATATATATATATATATATACATATATATAATACTTAGAAAATTTATAAAGAAAAAACCCCCCAAGCCAGTCATTGTTAATATATCAAAACATTGTAAAATGCATTGTCCTCGTCAGAGGGGGAAATGCACAACTCTACACCATAGGTTTCAGACTCACAGCCTGAGATTTTGCCAAGGTAATGTATTATATTCATGGCTGTATTTTGCAAAGATTAGTTTAAAAGTATTAAAACAGTTTAAAGATATTTATAAAAGTGTTCTATATTAATTAAAAATATAAACTGCAACAGGCAAATCTCAGAGGTGTGACTCCCCCTTACCTATGGGAAAGAAAAGGGAAAAAAAATTCTTTACTTACAAATAAAAAATTCGAAAGAACACTCAACGCAAACATGCTGCACAACCAAAGAAACACGTTAAAATGTAGTTCCAAAATCCTTACAGGATTTTGGTATTGGATATTTCTTTTGAATTTTTGATTTGTAAGTAAAGAATTTTTTTCCCTGTTCTTTCCCATAGGTAAGGGGGAGTCACACCTCTGAGATTTGCCTGTTGCAGTTTATATTTTTAATTAATATAGAACACTTTTATAAATATCTTTAAACTGTTTTAATACTTTTAAACTAATCTTTGCAAAATACAGCCATGAATATAATACATTACCTTGGCAAAATCTCAGGCTGTGAGTCTGAAACCTATGGTGTAGAGTTGTGCATTTCCCCCTCTGACGAGGACAATGCATTTTATAATGTTTTGATACATTAACAATGACTGGCTTGGGGGGTTTTTTCTTTATAAATTTTCTAAGTATTATTAAACACATGTTTTCTTTTATGCAGCTTTTTTAAGCGCTATGTAACATGTAATATAACTGTATTTTTAAATAATGTTCAACTATACATATATATATATATATATATATATATGTATGTATGTATAAATATTTAAAAGTGTCATTTTAATCTCTTTAAAATAAATAAGTCAACGATAGGGGTTTTGCCGCCCGCAAAAATTTTCTGCACGGGGCTAGCGCCCCAACCGCCTCACCTACGCTACGCTACGAACATCCCTTATGAATAAAGTGTATTCAAATTCTATCTGTAGGTTGAAAATTTAGTCAGGCAAAAATCCTAGTAGAAACAAGTTTTTTATAATACTTTTTTAAACTCCATTCCTTGAAAAATGTGCTATTGTGCAAGGTCTTGTTTTCAGGCTTCCCCCTTCTTTCGTTTCGAAAAATAGGATAGCCCATGGATTTCACTGGACGAATCCCTGATTCTCCTTGGGGTGCTAATTAGTTCCAGATGTTTTAGCCCCGTTTTCTTGAAGTAGCACCGGAAAAAGGGAGGGTCAATGTCGGAAAAGCTGTTTTCTTGAAATTGCTTGACTATTCTAAGATGCATTCAAATACATGTCCCCCTTCGGCTAGGCGAAATGACTGGACCCCTGATACTAATCCGATCATCGAGAAAGACGTTGGATTTTACGTTGTTCTTTTTTTCAGTTTCAGAGTAGCCGACGTTGGGTAAAGGTTATGGGACCGTTCGAGAATTCACTGGTTGGTTATGCACCGGTGCTACCGGTCGCGGTCATTCTTCGGTTAAGTGACGGCACGGTTGTCAACCGGTTTCGGTCATCCTCACCACATCTGATTCTAAGCCGAGAAAACAAAAATAAACGCTGGCAACACTACGATAATAACCGGAATAACCCACCTCGCTAGCAGGGTCATTCTGGTTGCGCTCTGGTCACGCTGAGCCATAGATATAGGAATAGTGAACTAGATTGCGCACAAGGGGAGGAAACTTGTTGCCAGTGCACTTCCGGAGCAGACGACACGATAGTGGCAGAAAGACGAAAACGTCGCTGCTTACGACTGCTATGCAACAGCATTAATTTACATTTAAATACAGAATTGATGATTCGTTCAGAACCAAATTCAAAGAAAAAACATTTTGTTATGATATTTTGCTAGCTATTTTTAGTTTATTTTTGCTGTTAGATGGTCTAAAAATCTAACACATTAAAATAATCGATTATATGTTTATTTTTGCACACAAGGAAAACAGAAACTTTTTCTGAACAAAGATGTGAACTGAAATTAAGTATCAATTGTGTATTGGAAGTACTAGGGTAAAAGACCGAGGTGTCATAGATCTCGTAAGAGAAAACTACGTTCATATCAAGGGGGGGGGGGGGGATTGTGCTTTTTGTTACATTTTAAGAAAATCATAATATTGTGGCATAGTTTGGATCTTTCTTTCCCTCGTAAATGTATTTCTAACGTTCTTGAGATTCAAATACGCCTACTTTTTTTTTTTTTTTTTTTTTTTTTTTTTTAAGCAAAAAGGCTATACTTAGGAAATTTTATCCCTTTTGAAGTGGGAGTCCAAAACGTGTTTTTTACACGTCCTTTATATCTTAAAAAGTAACCGATTTAATTATTTTTTTTTAACAATGACTTTTTCTTAAAGCGTTTAATTTATACGGCCTTTCAATATCTGGCATGTGAACGTTGGGCTGATATATAGCTACAATTTTTTTATTTGAAATCTCATAAAACACACTTTTGTTGCTAATATTTGTATAATTTATAAATACATATGTTCTATCTTTGTGCACTCTTAGCTCTTTCTGGGATTTATTCAGGGAATAACCAGGGGAAATACATATTTCGCCATTTGTCTTACTTCATACCTTTGTGAAACTACCTCTTCAGTGTAAAAGTCATTTGAAAATTTAAACTTAGAATAACTAAATATCATACTAAAAGTGTAATAATATTCTTAGTACACTTTTCGTATGATATTTAGTTATGCTAAGTTATTCTTATTTCTCTATTCTGCTTAACTTAACTTTTTGTAAATTACTTTTAATCATAATAAAAAATAAGCTACGGAGTTGTGCATAGTATCAAAATTGTGGCATTTTTGATTATCCAAAAGCAGTCGGTCCCAATTACTTTGGATAAACAAGATTCTACTGTAAAGTATTTATATAATACTTTTGTATTCTCTCACTTCCCTCAATATTTATATGTGCATGTTACCATTCATTTGAATTATACATAAAACTAAAATATAAACTGAAAAAAAAATACTAAAAAATATTTAATTAATAGACCGAATAATCAAACTACTAACAATGATTTTTAGTTACAAAACAGTTTCTTTTAACAAATACTGTAGACACAAATGAAATAATCTTAAATAAAAGCTATATGTAGCTAATTCTTTAATTATATGAAAGAGCACTGCATAATTAATTCTTTATCTTTTATTATTATTATTTATATTTATTTACACTATTTAAACACAAAACTTATCCATCATCGCATAAAACGTAACGAAGACGATCAAAAAATAAAACCAAGATATCTGATCCACCCTAACGTGTGTCGCAAATCCAGATCGGCTTATTCACAGCGGCGTTCGCTTTTCGCCAAGGCGTTGGCGCATAAAGCGCCAGTGCTTTGTATCTATGAGTGATTGTTTTCACGCGGCCCGGGCAGAAGAAAAAAATTGGGCCCCTTGCAATAACCCACCCCCCCTCAAAAAAAAAAAAAAGATTATGATCGGTTCATACTGAAAGTTTTTTAAATATCTTACCCATTCTTAACACAAATTTTGTGTTAAGAATGGGTTTACTTACTTAACACAAATTTTGTGTTAAGTAATCTGAAATCAAAGAAACAGATAGTTAAACGTTACTTCGAAATGCTATATCACAGTTGCTAACATGTATGGAATACAAACACTTTAGTCATTTTTGTATATATTTCTTAAAATAACAAATAATTGAAAAATTTTGCTATTTTTTAACGCTAAAAATTCTCTTTACAAATGTGGTTAGTTATTTTCCTACATATTGATATGCTATTTATCTTTTGTAATTTTATTTTAAAACTACAAAAGTGTAAGATGTAAGATTTTTGGGCACTAAAATCTGTAGGTAATTTTATTTTAAAACTACAAAAGTGTAAGATGTAAGATTTTTGGGCCCTAAAATTTGTAGGTAATTTTATTTTAAAACTACAAAAGTGTAAGATGTAAGATTTTTGGGCCCTAAAATCTGTAGGCCCTGGACAGTTGCCCCGTTTGCCCTGCCGGTAGTATGGGACTGGAGGGCACCCGTGCCGGGAGGCAAAATATTGATCGTTGACTTAGACATTTTTGAATAAATATAAGTGAAGAAAAATATTAGAGACTAATAGAAATGCTACTGATGTATAACAATAAGCCGTGGCCTGAAAAAAATTAGGGGGGGGGGGGCGGGTACAGTTTTCTTAATATCCTTCTACAAGTAGTAAAAAAAATCATTGTTTTCGCAAGAAGACTTTTGCACAATCACAAATGATTGCAGGGAAGATGCAACTCATAACTCATTTTAGATTACCAGACTATTAAACCATGTTACTATATAAACTTTTAAAAGTCATTTACGATCATTAGTTTCATTCTTAATTTTACAATAAATAAATTAAAAAAAATACGTTTTTAGTAAAGTTTAATCATTTTGATTTTTAAATGCTACTTGAATACTATAATGATACATGTCATAAGCATGGGTGGCCATAAGGGGGGGGGGAGAGAGACAGGGTACTCGAGCTTTAACGTATCGACTTATACACAAAACTGCATCACAAAGCAAAATCGAAACTTACAAGTCCAAATTTCCACCTCCCGGTAGTGTTTTTTTTTCTTAATTAACACTCCCCTTACTTTAGAAAAGTTTCTATAGACGCCTATGATGATATTTAATAAAAGATTATGTTTAATAAAAGCTGTAAAAAACATTTTAAAACAATAGAAATGTATCTGTAATTTTCTTTAAGTCTATAATAATAAAAATGAATGTTTGCAAATCTGTCTGTCTGTATGTGTGCGGTCTCCAGACAAACCTACTGCACGCAGAACTCTGAAAATTTGAATATATAAGCCCATGAGTCCGATAATGTGCACCTGAGAATCAGAATTTTAAAATTTTAATTACTTTTTTAATTATTAATTAAAAACCGTTTTCAGGATGCCATGCTCGGCGAGTTTCGCCAGCATGATACTGTGAAACAAAATCGCATGCATTGGAAAACATGAAATGGCACGGAAATTTAGTCAGTTTTGCGCCAATCTATATCAATAAAAATGAATGTCTGAAAATCTGCATGCGTGCGATGTCCAGAAAAAACTACTGGACGCAGAACTCTGAAAATTTGAACATATGAGCCCATTCCTTCGGTAATGTACACCTGAGGCTCAGAATTTTGAAATTTTAATTACTTTTTAAATTATTAATTAAAAACCGATTTTAGATCGTCATGTTTGGCGAACTTTGGCCTCATGAAAAGATTTATGCTTGAAGTGAGTGGTAACCGCAAAAGTAAAAAACCGTTTTTTACGTTGCCATGCTTGGCGAGTTTCGCCCGAATGCTACTATAAAACAAATCGTTTGCATTTGAGAAGCATGAAATGGCACGAAAATTTCATCAGGTTTACGCCAAATCTATCTATCTCTATAATAATAAAAATGAATGTTTGTAAATCTGTCTGTGTGCGGTCTCCAGACAAATCTACTGCACACAGAACTCTGAAAATTTGAATATATAAGCCCATGAATGCCGATAATGTGCACCTGAGAATCAGAATTTTAAAATTTTAATTACTTTTTTTAATTATTAATTAAAAACCGTTCTAAAACGGAAATTTTCTTACCCTGTGTTACGAATTTTGGGAGCAACCCGCTGTTCTGGGGTTTAAAATAGTTTAAAATTCGTATTCTATGCATTAAATAGTTAAATTTTGCTTTTTGTTGCATTGATATGTAATGTTCTGGAAATCTCGGGTTCTATGGGTCGTAGGTCTTCGAAAGCCTAATTTTTGGGGACTTATTTTTGGCTCCAATTTTGGCGATATTTTGCCAAAACTCGCCAAGTTTGACGATTTTTCTGTCATTTGGCGCGTTTTTCCTAATGGGACCTTTTCATGAAATTTTTTATGGTACTTTTTATGGTATTTAATACGTTCAATGACCTAACATTTCCTAATTTTAAGAAATTTAAATCGAAAATTGTGGATTTTACAAGATAATTTGCTTAATTGGATGAAATATTTAATAACTCCAGCAATTTTAATGCAAATTACACGATATTTGTGGGGGAAATATGTGACGGCCACGGCAGTGAGTTGTCTTTAGTGGTGCGTTTGTAAGTACGTACCTGAAACTCTGGAACCATTATCTGCACATTCTGTTATACAATTGCGGCCTAGAGTACTAATCTGGAGTTGCAGTTTACATGTCAGATTTTGTAAATCGCATAATTTAAGGGGTTCACGGGCAACGCCGTGCAGGACTGCTAGTAAAAAATATAAAGACACACAATCAATACTAATATAAAAGTTTAATTTTCAAACACTCACACTGTACTGCATATTGAAATCAAGAAATATATGTTAAACTCAAATTATATTTGTCAAATTCTGCTCCTTCAAAGTAATAAACAAATGTCCTCGAGATACAGAATTTGATTCTCGCCAACATCTCTGGCGCATCTGTTCATCCTAAGGTTCTAGTTCATCCTGGCGTTCTCTCGTGACGTTTTTTGCTCTCGGGGAATGGAGCGATTTCATTGGCTCTGATCCAAATGCTGTGGTTGTACAAACAAGGGCTGGGAGTAATTCAGTTACCGGGTGTCGCCTATTTTTGGCGACTTTTTTTTCTCGCCAACACCCGCTACTTGGAGCTTTTTTTTGTCGCCAAATTTTTCACGTGTGAAACACCATTTTAGAATACGATAAAATAATACAACATGTTGAGCACTGTCAGGAAATACAAATTACTTTAACACATTAAAATTACACAGATATTCCACTTAAAAAAAACAATAAAACAAAATACACCATCCATACTTAACACTAAAAATTGTCAGCAAATTCAGTAACAGGCAATTAAAAATGAGTAAACAGTAAACCACTTTTAACTAAAAAAATTTCAGAATATTAAGCAATCTAGTTCTACAGCTATGTAAACTATGCAACCAGTGGACCGTTTTTCACTAAAAAAACCTCAGTGGATTCAGCAACCTAGTTGTACAGCTATGTAAACTATGCAACCAGTGGACCGTTTTTAACTAAAAAAACCTCAGTGGATTCAGCAACCTAGTTGTACAGCTATGTAAACTATGCAACCAGTGGACCGTTTTTAACTAAAAAAACCTCAGTGGATTCAGCAACCTAGTTGTACAGCTATGTAAACTCGGCAACCAGTGGTCCGTTTTTAACTAAAAAAACCTCAGTGGATTCAGTAACCTAGTTGTACAGCTATGTAAACTACGCAACCAGTAAACCGTTTTTAACTAAAAAAACAACAGTGAATTAAGCAACCTACTCATACAGCTAATGTAAACTGGGCAAACACAGGCCCGTTTTCAACTCAAAACAACATCGGTGGATTAAATAACCTACTTATACACATTTACAATTCACATTGAAAACCTTAAGCAATTGCAAAAATTCTTAAAAAAAAACACTTACCTTTATCTAAAGAAACTCCTGAAAAATATCCAAAACGCACAACGGCTAATAACATAACACCAAAACGCTTTCTTTTACTAACTAAACACAAAACCAATATATACTAACCACACACCAAACAAAAATAACAAAAAACAAGAACTGATTCACAGATTTCAATTTTCCTCGTTTTAAAACCTCCGTTTACCGATTACAGTTAAATTGCCTTAACCAATCACAAAATCCCTTTACCAAACATCCTGGTATCGTTTAATGAACCCACCGAGCGTTTTTTCATCAAACTACAGCATCATCCAACACCTCAACTCAATGTACACAGGTTACAACGGACATCTGACTCTAAGGCTAAAGTAAACAAACTTTCGACCAAACTCCAAGCTTGGCGACACATCGGCGCTTGGCGAGGACACCCGGTAACCGAATTATCCCCCAAGGGCTAGTTTTTCTGACAGCTCTTCACTCCACTCTAGCATAATACAATACACCTTAGCAGATACTACGATGCAGGCGCCATCTATCGACTCCATTTAAAATCATTTGCTGTCCGTACACTTGTTGATTGAAACACGCGAAAAAATACATGAACAACGAATAATATCTTGCTAACATAAGCTTTCACTTTATGAATAGGATAACTTTGATTCTAACACATACAATTAAAAAACGTAAACATAGATTCTAAGTCTAAAACATTTTCCCAGTAAGAGAGAAATATGGAATTTTCACAGCATTAATTGAATGAAGGTCCACGAACTGTAGATGAAGAGCACTGTTTTAACCCTCTCGTCACCGAATTATGAAAAATCAGAGAAAACAAATCTGTCTAGCATTTAATGCATCTGAAATACTATTATAAATCATGCAAAAATATTTTTTTCTAATGCCGATTAATATTAGATTTTTCTAATATTAATTTCCGCATTTTCGAAGCCTTTTGTTATGCTAAAATTAATTTAAAAGGATGCACATATACATATTAGGTAAAGGTTGAGGAATAAGAAAAAAACTATACTTACCTAAAAAGGAAAAAGAAACGGTAAAAAGGCAGCGTAAATATTTTCTTAAATTTTCTCCTGAAACAATGAAGCGAAAACTGTAAAAAATGATCCAAATTGACTAGTACTGCAATCTAGGCACGATTTATGTATCTAGTTAAGAGCCTTATTTACTTTCTACATGAATTAATGATATTTTATCACTGAAAGAAAAAAAATACTAAATTCAATTGTTTTCTCTCTAAATATTGCTATTTGAAATAGGAGCCTCATATGAGGTTCAGGGTGACGAGAGGGTTAAATACCAAAACGTTGGATTTTAAGAAAATCTCCTTACTTCCTTATTTTACTTTTTTATTGAATACAAATTTATAACACAGTAAGAATAGTTCACAAGTTCTTCAGCATCGAAACGTGACGCCATCTTGTTTTTGGGTGAACCTCCTCTCCTATACTGGCTGGCAAATGTCGGAAAACGCAGGCAGGAACAGAAAAGTTCAACATTTTCAACTTCATTTACTGCCCTTGATTCTGCTCGACAGAAACTGAAAAATCGGAAGTTCGTCGATTTTCTGTTTCAGTTTTCTGCTTTCCGTAGCGTATTCTGCACATGTGGATTCCAGGCTTTAGATCAGTAGATCGTATTGTAAGAATTGCTGAACAGTTGCATTGCTGGATCTCTTAAAGCTATGTGAAGTTTATTTTTGTATTGCTCACTTTTGGTTGAATATATAGCAATGATAATTGTAATCCGTTCGTAATTATTTGAAAAATGAAAAAAATTAAAACTCTTGAGAAGCTTTTTTGTAGTAAGTTCATCTAAAAGTCCAGGGTTCTGACCTGCCACGTGGCTGTCGATCTAATGGTTTGAAGTTTTGGGTGGTTATTTCTATATGAAACGCGAGTACACGTTAGAACCCTTTAAAAAGTCTTCCCCCAAACCATCCCCTCTTTAGGCAGATAGCCGCTGTGTAGCATCGGAGTGGCTATTCGGACCGCCGGTGCCATTAGGCCACCCGCTATTCGGCCCGTTCTATAGTGTATATTTAAATTTTTTAACTAATAATGTACTAATGATACACTTAAAATTTTTTGCATAGTTAGAGCTCAAAGAAAGCACACTTCGTCGAAACATCAATTGTTAAAATGTTCATTTAAACTCTTTTTTTTTTAATTTTGAAGTCGGTTTAAATTTTTGCCTTTATCTTGTTTAGAAACGCTTCAGGGTTGCTTTGTTTATGATTTAAAAAAATGTTTTATAGTTTTTCTTAGTATTATACATTTATTTTTTTGACTTTTGCACAAAACATTGTAAGCAGAAAAACAAAACAAGAGTCCGAAAGCGTGTGGACTAATGGCACCGTCGGTCTGGATAGCAACGGCCGTGTAGCATTGTCTTAACCACAAAATGAAATCAGAAGAGTTTTCACCTGATCATTGCAAGTTTAAAAATTTGTTAATGGGAAAATAAATCATCGCATTGCAGAAAAATTATCAAATTAAACATCACATTGTAGTCTTACACCCTTTATTTTTTAAATTCTTCTTGCTTTGTGTGAAGTGTGATAAGTAAGTGTAAAATAAGGAGAAGCTCTTATTTCAAACTCTGTCATGAATAAAATATTATGCAAATAGACATAGGCGCCGACTTCATGGAGCTTGAAGGGGCTTCAGCCCCCCCAATATTTTTATTCAGGGGGCTGAGCCCCTTCAAAAATTTCACTCCAACTTTTTTGTATCAAATCATATTTCTTCCTCCAAATCGGTTAAACTTAAGAATCCTAAAAATAGAGAATGTATCGCTAGCTTCTTCTGTCTCCCACTCCGCTTTTTCTTTCACAGGGATTCAGGAATTACGTTGGGCGCCTGTAATGCCGTAAGGCACGGATGTCAACCTTCTTTATCAAGAGCGCAAACACAAACAAATGACCATCAGATAGCAAGGCAAAAAGAAACGGGTGTTTTCCCCCACAAGAACCCTTCAGATTTTACACCGTGACACAATTGATGATGGAATTGCTTTCTAGTAGGGAGAAGACTGCGCTTTTTTTGAATGTAGGAAAAAAAGCCGCCGGAAAAAACGCAACCGGAAAAAACGCCGCCGGGAAAAACGCCACCTAAAAAGATATTAGTGTAATAATTTATTTAAATACTTGAAAAAATTTCTTTTCTTTTGCAGAAAAGGGGAGGTATGAAGTTGAATTATGAGGTTTAATGTACTTTGTTTTCCAGAAATGGGGGAAGACACATGTCTAATTGAATAATTCAATTTGTGTAAAATTTGGTAGGCGTTAAGGAAGGGGGGACGGGGATAGACTTTCCTAGAAAGATTTCGGTTTCCGCTAACAAAAAAAAAAAAAAAAAAATTCCAATTACTTAACAGTAAATGAAGCTTTTAGGGAGTATGACCCCCAAAAAACCATTCAGGTACGCCAGTAGCGTAGCCAAGGGGGGGGATAGGGGGTCATACCACCCCCCACCCCACATGATGAATTTTTTGCCATACAAAATGTATATTCTTCACTCCCTTATCACAGCAAATATGCATATATGTGAGTTGCAGTAGTCGTAACGCCCCCCCCCCCATGAAAATGACATGAAAAGACCCCGCTGATGACATACAAGTGTTAAGATTTCAAAGAAATAAAATCCTTGTTAAATAGGGATTTTAATTAACACATAGGTGTGCGTGTGTTGGTGGGGGTGGGGGATAAGGGTTTATTTTTTTCATGTTTAAATGGTTTTTTTTTTTGGCATATCAAATGAATTTTGACTTTTCTTACTGAAGAATTACCCCCTCCCTCCTCAACCGCCACCAAGGGGAGCGGAGGGGGCGACCGCCCCCCCCCGAGAAGAAAGAAATTAATGTAAAACATCCTATTGGATGTATATGCCAATCTTCTAACTAACCGCCCCCACCGACAAACTAACCGCCCCCCCCTCGACAAACTTGCAATAATCCGTCAAACAAAACCACTTGTTCAAGGTTAAACGAAAATTCCGCTTTTGCAGAACAGTGAGAACACTTGTTCAAGGTCAAAGGAGAATTCCAAAAATAGCATTCGACCCCTAATGTTTTGTCCATTAGACAAAGAGGTAAGATATACATGTCCTGGGGGTCAAAAAAGAACAAAGCGGAGGTAGAGGATCTCGCAGAGGCTTTTTTCTTTCTTTCTTTTTTTTTTCCCTTCTTTTTTTGGAATCATGCCACAACAACTTATGGCTATGTTAAAACAAACTCCGAAAATCCCAAAAGAAAAAGGGCGAAAAAACGATAAATCTTTGAAAAGCATTCTCGT